>JAECUM010002319.1:5000-120173 GCA_016617855.1 Megalonaias nervosa
GCGAGACCACTCTTTATTCCAAATGCCCATCTTATCCCACTTTTTGCAAAGGTTTCACCTGTCTTTGTGCAGTTCAGACCAGTCTGCCTTAGATCTGAGGCCAAAAAGTCTAAAATCCGGACACAAAATCGGATTCTGACCACAGGCAAATTTTTTGGTGGAAAAAATCGGGTCCAAAATATTGTTTTTCCTTCTGTATTTTGTAGTGCAACTAGAACGTCAAGATTATTTGGTATCATTGTAGAGCTACATCTGTCGACCTTTCTATAATCCCACCCACTTTTGTGTATCATACATGACCTTGATGCTACAGAGCTCGGAAGTAGGCTACTACCTCCTGATGCGTAAACGAGGCGCTAGGGGTTAATGGGTTAACCCATAACTGAGACAATGGTATTGTTGCCAGATGTATGCATGTATGTATGCATGGATTTATTTGTAGGGTTTAATGGCATGTCAGTACAGTATTGACTATACATATAATACGTGGAAGTTGATATCTTAATTTATTGGAGGGCTCGAGTTTGCTGCAAGATACAGATATCAGATATTTGGTACAGATTAACTTTAGTTTTGGCTTCATGGAAATACCATTATAAATCTAGTCTTGAAGAGCAAGCATTTCTGTAATGTCAGGGATGCTTTATATATCAAGTTATATTCAGTGATGTAAAGTATTTAATATTCAGAATTCACTAATGATATTTGATACATGTGGCCATCAGGCTAAGAGAGTTTATTGCATGGCCCTGCATGCATTGTGTACCTGTGAACAATTGATATTTAAAACTTATTTTAAAAACCTAATCCATCAGACCAGTTTTGACAAATTTTGGCAGAGAGCATCTTGGCATTAGGGGATTTGTTGAGATGATGCCAATCCATTGCACTTTCAGAAGCTGGTATTGTCTAGTTGGGCAAAATTCATTTTCCATATTTTAATAGGTGCTAAGATAGTGTACTTTAGACTAATTCAGGCTGATTTTTTTAGCACAAGGGAGCAGTCATTTTATTTAGCAGTGTGCTTAAATCATGTACAGTTTCTATAAGTACAGTATCCAAAGAAATGTCAGCCTCATTACGTCAAAGTAGCATGGAGGTATGACAACATTCTGTACTGTGCATGTTTGAAATGCAAACAACTTCACCTTACATACGTAACTCTCTCAAAAGTACATAATAACTGGTGAGTGCCCCATTTGTCTCAAAGGCAATAAACAGAGAGCATTTCTCTTTGGAAGACCTTTGGTTTGTACATAAGATGCCAATCCCCCTTCAAAAATGGCTGCAGTTAATAAAAATTGATAAACCTTTAATGAGTTTTTTATTCAAAACCACTGAACAGAATTTGACCAAACCTGACAGAAAGCATTCTAGCATGAAGGCCATTAATTTTTTTTACAAATGATGTTGATCCACCATCAAGTATGGCTGCTCTTAACAAAAATAGTTAAACCTTTAAATGATGTCTCAAGAGCTGCTGAACAGAATTTGACTAAACTTGATAGAAAGCATTCTGGCATAAAGGGTTTTCACACTTTTGTAAATGATGCCAATCCAACTTCAAACATGGTCTCTGTTACTAAAAACAGAAAAAATTTTAATGACTTTTTCTTAAAAACCGTCGGCTGAGTCTGACCAAATTGGACAAAAGTTATCGTGGCATAGGGAGCCTTAACTTTTATATAGACTGTGCTGATCAGTCATCTATGTATGATCACTGTTGCTATAAACAGAATAATATTTAACTGACTTTTTTACTCACAAAAAGAAATCCCTGCTTTGCAGAATTTGACCAGACTTGACAGAAGGCATACTGACATAATACACATTCAGGTTTCTACTCAGATGATGCCAGTTCATGGTCAAAAATGGCCACTGTTAATAAAAAAAAGGATTGAATGAATTCTTCTCAGAACCTGCTGAGCAGAATTTGGCTAAGTGTGACAACATTTTAGTAATGTAAGGGCTTGAAATTTAAACAAATGATATCATTCACTGACAGATATGGCCAGCATCACTAAATAAGAAATCTTTTGAACTTCTGAAAAAACACTGAACATAATTTGATAAAATTTTACGTAAAGCATTTAGGCATAAAGGGCTTATAAGTTTATACAGATGATCCTGATCTACCATCCAATATGGCTGCTGATAAGAAAATAGAAACACTTTTAACTTCTGAACTACTGCTTAACAGACTTTGATCAGATTTGTCAGAAAGTGTCCTTGCTTGAATGCCTTTCAGATTTATACTGATGATGATGTTCTGCCATCAGATTTGTTAGTTGCTACTAAACATAGAAAATCGTTTACATAATTGAAATAAAGTTCTGAATGGAATTTGACCAACTTTGACAAAAGTGCCTTGGTATCTGGTCAGTATTGGACAGATGATGCCAATGTGCTATCAGTTATGGATGAAGATAACAAAAGTTAAAGAAACCTTGAAACAGATGCAATCAACATCATTGGAAGAAATTTTTCAAAAAGTATCCCATTGTCCCAGATTTCTTGGTCAACTGCTAATGCATTTGGTTATTAGACAGATGTCAACCAAGTGAGAGATCTCAGGCCCACTTATACTTCTTGTTCTCATATATATTGTTTTACTGCATGCATCTACTTAGTATACTTCAGAACAGGATGATGTGTTGATTGAAAAAAAGGAAAACCTTGTTAACATTAATTGCTCCTTACACTTCACAGCTTTATTTAACTTTGCAGAGAAGGCCAGGAGATTAGGTAATACCATCCATACATGCATAAGATATGGCATATATGTTGAAATGTCATGCAACCTTCTACACTGTTATAAAATTGATATGTAAAACTTTGGAACATAATTGGAGATAATGTGTAATTGACAGATGTTTGACTTTGGAGTGAGTGATATCAAATATGTTAAGAGGTTGGTCCTTATAGATCTCCAATTCTGCACTGCAGTTGTCTTTCTGTACTTAGAATAATGAATCTTTATATGTATGTGTCCCAATTTTAGATCAATCAAATGGCCACAGCCCCTGACTCCCAGAGACTCAAGTTGTTGAGAGAGGTGGCTGGTACCAAGGTCTACGATGAAAGAAAGGAGGAGAGTAAAGTCATACTCAGAGAAACAGGTAATCATGGCAGCATCATAACCCAATCTTAAATGATTAGGAAGTCTTGATAGTCTGAACTTGTGTTACAATGATTCATGCAGTAACCCTAAACCATATTAGCTAGATGCATTCAACTATGTTTTCTATTATTTATGCTTTTATATTTTAATTGGTAAATGTGCCATTCCAGATTTGTACAACATTAATTCCGTCGATGAAAAAAGTTGGGCCTAATGTTAAAATGCGAGTCATGTAGAAAAAAGTGGGGTATGCAGATATTCTTGCCTTTTTTATCACTGTCAATCACATAAGGGATTTATTAATTTATGGAATTATTATTCACTTTTCCAACATTATCTGGTTTGAATCAGTCATTGTAGATACAGACTACAGGAGTGTTTTAGTCCATTGTGTTTGATTGCTAAAAAAACTGATCCCCATTCAAGATATCATTATCTTAGTGGACAGGTAACTATGCTTTAGTCAATCAGTGGCTATTCAAAGTATATACTGTTGGAGAAGTGAATATTTATTGCAGGAATTAATAAATCCATGACCGGAGCACCTGTGATCGTTATCAGCTTCCCCTGTTGCAAACCTTCTGTACTAGGATATGAAAATTTCTTGTGTAACTGCTCCCCTCTAGAATTTATACTGGACATTTGTGTGTAAAGTTGTTTCCTCTTTGTACACTGTTTTGGAAATAAATTTTGAAATTTCATTATCTCTTTACATTTTCTATCATTAATCATTGACAATGTGCTCTTGTGGTACCCAGACTAATCAAAATCAGACATTTTTGTCAGTCAATGAAATTTATCATTTTATGCTTCTTTGGCAATGAGTGCACACTGTTCAGTAAACTCAGGATGTGTTAAAATCAACCATAATGTTCTTCTATATTTTCTTGGGTCATTTTTATGCACCCTTCAGGCAAAATAGAAATAACTTGTGACAAAAATTTTTAGAAAGGGTCATTGGTGCAGCTAATATTAACCCTGTATTTTCGAGACATAAAGCTGTATAAACTCCAAGTTTTTAAGGTTATGTTTTCTGGTTTTCTTTCATTTGTTCATTTAATGTTTTCATTAAATTCACATTGGGACATTTACCCAGTATATATTATGATCATTTATGCTACGAATTCACATTTGAAATTTGAACTTGATGGGGTTACAGATTTCAGTGTCCAGTTCTGTATTTGTGATTGCTAGATAAGTAAAAACTTTAATGATAAGAGGAAATGTATTTGGACCTTTTTTCAGAGGGAAAAAGGGAGAAAATCAATGACCTACTGAAATACATTGAGGAGCGACTGGACACTCTAGAGTCTGAGAAAGAAGAATTGAAGGAATATCAGAAATGGGACAAAATGAGAAGGTGAATTCAAATTTTTTAAAATAAAAGTTCTTGGAACCTACAACAGATGTATGGATTTGTTTTCCTTTGAATATACAAATCAATATATTTTTTTTTTTTTATTTTACATGTTGTGGTACATGCACCTTGATTCTGAAGTGTTAATTTTATACAAAACAGAAGTGTTCAAAAGAACATGGGTGAATACAATACTCTCAATTTAGGGCATTTTCACCTATAAAACGTAGCTAAGAGTGTGCATTCAAATGTTTAAAGCTGATGAAAATATCCACTTTAAGCAAAAACAAACATTTGGCTCACCTGGCCATATGGGATGGTGAACTTGTGAACTTATTGTATGGCCACATGTCCATTGTCTGTCATTTTCCCTTCATGTTTTTCATCAGATTTTGATCAGGCTTGGAATATAGGTTCATATCTCCAGTATCTCAGATTAATATGAATATCAGTGAGATCTATGCACATCAAGATGGTGAGCATGCGTCTGATTCACAGAGCTTGTTACCTCTTTTCCTTATTTTTTGATTCAATTTTGATCCAACTTGGTATATATACATGTATCATCAAAATCATGGACAGATTTGATAATGAGTGAGAGATGCACATATTATTGAAATGATCTTGCATCTGATTAGCCGATTTTGTTAATATTCTTGAAGTCATATTACGGATCTGACACTAACTTTAAATATGGGCTTTCATCATCAAGCTGTTGGCTGAGTTTGGTATTTAGTGAGATCCATGCATATTAATGAGGTGATCTTGAATCTGATTGGCAGAGCTAGTTACCACTCTTGACATCAGATATCTGATCTTAACAAAACTTGGAATTTTGGCTTATATGATCAAGATCTCACTCAAGTTTGATAATGAGCAAGGTCCACGTATTTTGGGTTTACAGAATTCTTCCTCTCTCAAAAATTACAAAAATCAGTTTTTAAAAAGATTTTGAATACAAGATGCATGCATTTTAGTAGAACTTTTTTAAATTAGCTAAACAGTTCACCATAGGGATTAAAATGAATCATCTGAAATTATAATATTAAAAAATTGTTGTGAGAGGAAATGTACAATAGCAGGCTAGCATAAACTATGTACAGTGTTGTAATTCTAAATCAGAAATGTTTTTGTTTTTTTCCTAAGATTTATTTTGCTCCAATAAGAACATTTTCTTTTAAAAACAATGTCTAAAATTTATAAATTTATGAGCAGAGAATTTGTAAAAATATCTGAAATTCTTAAATATTTGGAAGCAAGTTTGATATAGGTTGAGTTTAACAGTTTTTAGTGTTGCCATATTTAAAGTACCAGAAACATTTGTCGTTTATGTGTTGTCACTTTTTGTGTCATTTTATGGCATTTCTTGTATTCATTGCAGTTACTTGCAAATTATATGGAATTTTATTTATAGTCTATTTCACAAAATACTTAAATATGCTTTTTTTGTCTGACACTTTTTTTATTGCCAAAAGTGAACAAAATGATGGTCTAAGAAATGAAAACCCTGTGAATTTTAATTCCAATTCGTGTGAAAATTGTTAGTCTCAGTGGACCACAAATTAAACCTTTGTCTTTAAACATCACTTTTAAAGATCTTGGATAACTTTGGTTATGGGCAAGAGGTGATGCATATTAATTATGTCATTTTTTTTTTATCAGGGAATGTGTATGAGACTATTGTTAACTAGTTCTAATCAGTATAAAGTTTGGGAGATAGTTTGCATAATTTGTGTTATAATACTTCATAAAGCCAACTGCTCCAGTGGCCTAGTGGTTAGAGCATCCATCTCGTATGCGGGTTCGAACCCCATCTGAGTCATATTAAAGACTTATAAAAATGGTACTAACAGCTGCTTTGCTAGGTGCTCAGCATTAAGAGGTTAGTGTTAGGACTGGTCGACTTGGTGTCAGGGTAATGTGACTGGGTGGGACATCATGCTACATGTCTGCAGCATGATGCCCCAGTGCTAGACATCACTATAAACTGCCACACTGCAGATATCATAGCGATATAACTGAAAAATTGTTAAAGCTTCGTTAAAAATCCAAATCACACACACTTCATAAGCCTGCTGAGTGAAACATTCAACATTAATTTATGTAAGCCAGCTCAGTGTTATCAGGCCCACTTGGGCCTCGTGTTGGACTTCATTGAATTACATGGATTTAGCTCCAAAATTTTCTTCCATTTATATGGATTAGATGTGATAAAATGACCATTTGCATCCTTGATACCAATGGATTTTTATATCTTGGTACTGTGTTTACTTTGTATCAGTTCTCTAGAACTTGAGTTTGTTCTGTCAAAGTACAAATCAAATGCGTTAAATATTTTGAAAATTTAATGTTGTGAGCTTTGCATATGTTAGCTACAAGCGATGTTTCATCATGAACATGTAATGTTATTAGCTCACCTGGCCATAAGGTACGGTTTTTGTTCATCATGCATTGGTTGTCATCCATCCCTTCAACACTTGTTTTAGAGGCTTCATTTCTGCTGAGATTTCAATCAGATTTGTTAGCATATATCATTAAGATGTGAGATTAGTTTGATTATGAGTGCTGTACACACATACTAATGAGGGGATCATGCATTTGGTAGACTGGACTTGTAATTCACTCAGAGGTCATTTTTCTGGCCATGTACACAGCATTAACTCCTGCATTGCCATTGATCCAGAGCCAAATCATGCTAGCACTAAAAAATTACCCAGCCAGTACCATCATCGTATGGTGGCCTAGTGGACAATCCATCACCACATATAGACCCTGACACTATCTGTGGTGATAAATCACTGGATAGCTGGTATCATACTTCATCATTACACATCATCCAGCTCAAGGCTTCATCCACTCTAGCTCTGGCACAGTCGTCACCTATGGTTTTACCACCAGGACTGGTTATGGTGGTGATCAGTTTTCTCGGCATACCTAGTCTTGGACTCTAAATGCAAAAAGCATCTGGCTCCTGGTCATGCCACTTCCAGCCCCACTTTTATCATGGATGCCCAAAGCAATCAGCACCAGATTGGGTGAACAAGTCTTTCACGATATCCAGTACCAGATCTATGAAGGCTTTCACAATATCCAGTACCAGATCTATGAAGGCATCACAGGGTGGCCAGCATTGAACTGGGCTTCATTGTGACCCAGCACAGGCTATGTCATTTTCCAGACTTTCGAGTGAACTCCAGGAAATAGACATCTCCCAACAAAGACAGACCTCCAGTTTTCTTCATTGTCACCAATCATCTACTTTGCCAATATTATCAATAAAATCCCATTAAACATTTTTTCTTGTTACTCCAAAACTCTGATCGTGAATGCATAAGCTTGCAAGCCTCTTACTCTTGTTCCACAATGTCTGGAGATGACTCCACCTTCTGCACATCCATTAAAAGAAGTCTTCTTGCTTCTTCATTTAGAGCTTTGTCCAACTTGTCCTCATGCTCTGTCTTAAAGAATTCCTGCATCCATTGGCCATTTAAGTAAGAAAAGACCAGCCTTCTTTCAAACAGTTATCCATTATTAACCAATATCCTCATCCAAAAAACTGAGCTGAGTACCTCCCACAATATAGTATACTGTTGGTTACCCAGCCATATTGGTATTAAAGGTAATGAAAAGCAGATCACGCTGCTAAAATGGCCCTATCCTCTGAACTATCTGATTTTAAAATACTGTATACTGATTTTAAACCTAGTGTCAAAGAGTCTTTATGTCAGAAGTGGCAGGCATCAAGGAATGACGCAGTGAATAACAAACTTATTCAATCAAGCCAACCCTAGGGGAATGGATTCCTTCCTACAGAATCATCCGTAGGGAGGAGGTAGTCATTGCAAGAATTAGAATTGGTCATACTTATATAACCCACTCACACATGCTAAAAGGCGAAGACCAACCAGAGTGTGTTTCTTGCAATGAACCATTCACTGTTAAGCACTTTATGATAGAATGTTTTGACTTAACAACCTATGCATGTTCAGTACTACAATGTGCATGACATGAAGGAACTTTTTGATACAATAAACGTCTCTTCTGTTTTGGAATTCCTGAAAGAAGTAAACATTTATTCAAAGATATAACTTTTATGCTATCATCTTGAGTATTTATATGTAATGTATATACCGTCCTTTATACTCAATACCTTTTTTTATCTAATCTTCATTAACACACACACCATTTACATTTCCCATTGATTGGGAAGCTTTATATATTGCCCTTACCATCTTATCATTTTGCTTTTAACTGTTTGATATTTCTATCACTCGTTGATAAGAAACCTTTTATCTCTTTTAAATAATCCTACATATAACCTTTTTTATGGTGCTAAATAGCCTAACAGTGCTGATGTGCCATAAAATACACTCAATCAGTCAGTCAAACAATCAGTCAGTTATCACAGTCTGGTTTAGTCATCAATATCTTACACTGCTTTAAGAGGCAGCTTAAAGATCCAACCATCAACATGTTCTTTTTTTTTTTTTGGCAGCTATCACTTTCACCTTACTTCACCCAGGCCTTTTACGAAATACAGATGCTGGTCTTGAACATCAAAGTGCCAGAAATCATCAGAAATATTGTATGACTGGGAATGTCAGATTGGAAATATTTTCTGGTATGCTGTTGTAGCTATTGGCTTCATGCTTGTCATGATCTCAGTGGCTATATTTCATCGAATTGAGTGTAGCTTAATTCCCACTGGTGAAATCCCTGCTGACAGACATACCTGGGAATCAACTTTCTCATGGCTGGTGTACGCAACAGGTCAGCTCAGAACTTCATCTCCAACTCCATTGATGCTTCCATTAACCTCCATTTCATGGAGACAGATGCATTTCAGTTGTGTTCACACTGCACAAACCACTGCAGTGTCATCCTCAGATTTCAGCCTGCATCTTGCAACTGCATATTCCTCAACTACATACAATAATAGGTTTGGCAGTTTCTCTCCTTGGCAGCCTTTCCACAGAAAACAACACAGTGCTTGTGCTACTCTTTACATACAGCCCACTTAGGGTAGGGGGCTTCAGCACATGGCAACTCCCCGTGATGGTCCTCAACACTGTTCAGGAAGGAGATTTTGCAGTTAGTCTTGTCTTCCAAGATACATACATTCATATTCCCATGCACAGGTCTTCCTGGAAGTTTGCTCTCAAGGAAATAGGCATAACTTTTGGTCACCCACTTTTGTTAAGAATTTCAGGCCCTGGGTGTTCACAAGAATCATGGACAGAGTCTTGTCACACTTATGAACCATCCTCACATCCAGACCTGGATGACTATCCAAAGACCCAAATGAGTAATCTTGTGTACCTAAATATGAAATCCCTTGTTTCACTCATTTTTTCCATTATTCTTTGTCAACAAGGGTGGTTTGGTTCACATTCTATGTATTTCTGTGTACATTGAATCAAGCTTGTCTCACACAGGAATGTGCTCTTTGAATTTTATCTCAATGGTGCCTTCAGTTCACTTGGAGAGTGAAATTTCAGCCCAGGAATTTCTTTGCCTCTTCAGCCTTCTTAGTTTGGATATGGATCTTCTTGTGTTTGACTGCTAGTTCATGAGAGACATAAACATGAGCTTTCTATCCCAGTGGCAGCTGAAATCATAACCAATGTTATTTGAGATGTATTCTGTAATTTGCATCCAGATTCTTTCCAGCAACTCCACTATTGTCTTAGAAGGCAAGTAGAAACCAAGTCCCCAGTTCTATCTTCTTGCTTTGGATTTTCTCAAGCGGTGTAATCATTTAAGTATGCTACATCCTAGCCAGGCACAGTGTAAAAGAAGGCTTGCCATCTGAGCAGAATAAACCGATTCACATGGAATGTTCCATTCACCTTTTGGTCTAAGTTGAATCTGCATTATCTGGAGTCAGCTTCTTGTGGACCTCTTTGCATCAAGGGAGAATGCCAAGCTATCGACCTTTAATTTGCCAGTCCAAGATCAGAAAGCCTGGGCAGTTGATGCCCTTTTTAATGAACTGGGATGGAGCTAGATGCATATTCCTTTTGCCAACCACTTGTGATTCTGAATGTTTTGCAGAAAGTAAGGCAGTCCAAGTGAGGACTGATTACACCCCACAAGTGCAGAAAATTCATGGATCACCAACGTTCTGAATCCAGCAGCAGAGGTTCTCAGGAAAGTCCTGCCTTCTTGTTGAAGAAAAACAAAGCATGCAGGTGTTCTATCCAACCCAGAATTATATGCAGTTCTGCTTTGATGATTTGGTTTTCTTCATTATGGCACCCATTTCATTCCTAAAATCAGGCACCTGCTGATAATGGGGAATCAGTCTTTTGTCTTGAAACTTGTTTTCTTTGAACCTTTCTTCTCAAGGGCATCTTCATGATCCGTTTTTTGTCTTGAAATGTTACCTGAAGTCTACTGAGTGAATTAGATCATATCAGCTTGTGAGGTTAGAGCAGTAACCAGCAGCATAACATTCAAGTGCAACTGCACCCCGACTGACATCATTCAGGTCATGGGATGGCAGTCAGAAATGACACTATCCAGCTTTTACCTCAGAGACCTTTCATCCGAAAGAGCTCAGTATGATCTGATGCGACAGGATACCTTCCCAGGTTACTCATCAGCTTCATAATAGTGCAAGCTATTCTGTTTTTGCTTAATTGGCAGGAGCAAACATTTTCCTCAAGACTTCATCCATTAATTGACCTGTATTAAACTTATCCCATATCTCCCATGAGATTTGAAGCTGCTTTGCTGTGCATAAGGAAACCAGATACAGGGCAAACTCCATGGTAAGGGGAGGCAAATCCATCCACCAGTTACCTGTTCTCCTAACACTTTGTGTTTGGCTAATGATTTGAAAAAGAAAATTTTTGAGTAAGCATTGCTTCATATTTTAATCTAGTCCTAATTCAGACACTCAGTCCTGAGTCATCCTCACAGTTACTCCCTTACTTGCACATCTGATCCAGTAGTAAGTGACTGCAATAAGATTGGACTCCGGTCCTTCTATCTATGATGAGACCATGAATCTGAATTCTCTCTCTTCAAGTAAACTGCAATTTAGCATTTTTATTGCAGAAACAAACCAGATGATATGGTTAATGTTGGCATTTATTTGAGCATATGATGACTGGATTTGCAAGATGGTGTTTTTTAGCATTATGACCTGGCAGAAATTAACAAAAATAAGTTTTTACTTAAAAAATTAGTTTCTCCATTTTTGTTATCATTTTTACACAATTTGACTGTTGATTATATGAGTGCTGTCTTATGTTTTTTATAGGTCTTTGGAATACACAATTCATGACCATGAACTTAAGGACACCAGAAAAAAGTTAGATGAGGTAGGTTTGAAACCAGTTTTACCCATAAACCATAAAACTAAATTGAAGTTTACTTTTTTAGCTCAGAAACATGATGTTTTCATACAATGAAGGAAAAGTGTTACATGCAGTTGGCTACCTAGTCTTATTGTCATAATGGGTAATGAATGGGCAAGAAAAGCAGCCAAAACTGCTCTGCAGTCACCTGTTTTCAAATGGAAGATCTCATACTGACGTCAAATATTGTATAAATCACCATGTTTGTCATATTTAGCAAATATGTGGAATGAAAACTTCACAAATTCAAGAATATTAAACCCTCTATTGGAAAGTTGTATCCCTCATATGGAAGACATTGGAGACATAACATGGTATTTTGCTGCTTTTGTTCTTGACGCACATACCTGATTTATGCATACGTTTTGAAAGGTGAAAATCTACCAAAGTGTGTGCCCTGACAGTGGAACATATTCTTGTTGAGTGTGTCAGTTTCAACCCTGTGAGACAAGATCTTTGATGTGAACTGCTTGAAGAAACTGTACAAGAATATACCACCCAAGGAAATCTTGGTCTTTTTAAAGGAATGCAGTTTATACTGCTGATTTTAATACTGTTTTAATTGTTTGCATATGTTATCTTTATCTGTTATTTTAAATACATTTTTCAGAATTTTAACATCTTGATGGGTTATTTTTTATTGTGTACCTAATTGTACATTCTTGTTTGGAAAGTTTTATCATCCATCATTTTTATGTAGTTCATATTTACATTCTTTTAACTTCCTCTTTTGTTGCACCATATAGTCACAATTGTGCTAGCTGTAAGATTTCAAATTATACATAAATTTCACCTGGCAATAAGGCCAAATTAGTTTATTTTATTGCCCATCATTTCTCCTGCATCATTCATTCAGTTTTTCACAGCTTTTCATAAACTGCGAAACCATTTTCATTTTACACATGATTTTACAGGGTATTTTGGCATCAAGGCCTTTTGCATGGTTTGCACAGGTTTTGAAAAACCCTTGAATTTGATATCTGGTCTTGAAAAGGCCTTGAAGTAGGAACAGTGGGGGAAAAAGAAAAACTTGAAAAGTTCCTAAATATGCTTCAACAGCTATTTACAAGCTCTTGGAATTCACTAATACATGACTAGGTACTATTCACTCTGGAATTATTTTGGGGAAAACTGAGCCTTAATATTGGTTTTTTATCCTTCATTAATCACACATTACATTTATTTGGATACCTTTGGTGTTAGCACTTGTATTACGGCTAGACTATGGTATGCTTATACTTGGATGTACCAAAGCATTGATTAGGTGTCACCGTCAGTAAACCAGTTGATGCAAATGGCAGATGAAGCATAGTGAATGTTGACTTCATCATCAGTTTTAATCATGTGGAAATGCCTGTTTGATTGTCCATGGATCATGGAACCCAAGTTCTCATGGATTAGAGAATTCAAAGGGACAAATCCATGGCAATATGTGCTTTGTGTTAATGCATTTGGGGACAATGGGTGAATATACCCTTTCTTCGTATATGACAAACCCAAAACACTAATCGTTTATGAATGCTTTGGAACTTTGAAATGTCATTGACGACTTCTTTTTGAAGACAGATTCAGCAAATTATCGTTTCAGTCATCTACAAAATCCCCCCTCTCCAATTCTGATGCCGGTCTAAATGCATATTTTGGCCAGTTTGCCCTCGTGATGTTTCACAGGTAAAGCTCACAGCCTCAGTGAGAAGGCATAAGCCACTCGGCAGCTAACATTTACCATTCAAAGTATCTTACGATCTAAGAAAAGTTCCAGGAATTCAATAATCTGGAACAAAAATTTAATGATTTGGTAAATGCCTGAAAAAGTTGAATGTTGAGATTAGACATAACTTGGAAGAGATAATACAGTTAATTGACAAAATACAAATGCAGCTAGAAAATTAATGATAATAACTTGGTTCAAAGTGCCATTGTTGCATATATTATGACTTTTTTAAAGACTTCAAATTTTCACACTTTATTTTGTAATTTGGAAGACAGACTCAATACAAATAAAGTAAAAGAGGCTTCACAATTCAACTTTAAAAGTGGATAAGTTAATTTTAGCAAGCCCTTTGAAAAATTTATAACAAGCCTTCACAAAGTCCTTAAATTAGACAGTGACTTTGTATGAACCATGCTTTCAGATTTCATTTGATTCGAATACATCTTCAGGTATTGCTACTGTTGCTAAAAATAGACATTTTTAAGCAACTTCACAAAAGCATCACAGCAGAATTTGCCTAGATTTGACAGCATCCTGGAATTACAAATGATGCCACTCTGCCATAAAGTATGGCCATTGTTACTAAAACAAATAAAAAAAAACTTTAAACTTCTCAAAAACCACTGAATAGAATTTGACCAAATTTGACATATCCAGGCATAACAGGGTTTCAGAATTGTACAAATGATGCAATCTACCATCAGATATGTTCACAGTTACTAAAAGTAGACAAACCTTAAATGTCAGAAACTACGGAAGAGAACCTGATACAGTTTGACAGCATCCTGGCGTAAAAGGCTTTCAGTTTATTGCTGTTGTTGTGGGCTTAAAGTAATTTTTTCAGCTCATGATAGGCCATACATGGCAGCAAGTACATCTGTGGAGGAAGAACCCGGGGAAACTCAGGAAAAACCACCAACCCACAGGAAGTTACTGGCAAGCTTTCTCACATACCAACTTTGCCCAAGTCTGAGACTCAAGCCCACAATGACAGGTGAGATGCCTTTGATCTGTTCTTAGGCAGTTGTCAGGCAAGTGATCTTACTCAGGCTTACTTGAGCCTCTTGTAATGCTAAATTTGTATGTTATGTCCATGTAGGCAAGGCTTGCAAAGTTTTTCATGCTGCAATTTCAGTTGGCTAAGGTATCAATCACAGTCTTGCACAAAGTTGAATTGCTTCATGTGTATTTATGGTATACCACTGAGATATATATAGTTACATGCATATTTGTGAGTCCATATGATGTCAGTCTGAATTGCCCTCAGAAAATTTAGAAAAGTTGTATTTAGTTTAATTCCTAGTAGAATGTATATTGTGATTTGCACTGAGAGAATTTTATTGGACACAAAATTGGCTTCATTTTGATATGTGTAAGGAAGCTAACTAGCATTAGTACTGACATGTTCAACCTGTGCATGCAGCAAAGTAAAAAATATGTACCATGAGCAAAAAAGCATGAAATTTAGGTCTCTGTCTCCTTCCCTTGATAGAAATAAGTAGTCATCCCAAAGGAAAATTCTGATTAATTGTTAAATTATATTAAACAGATTACCTGACAGAATTCTCATGTGATCCTCTCCAGTTATTTTCTTTTTTGAAAATGTATTTCTTGCTAATCCATGCAGTGAATTAAGATAGTGGAGTCTTGAGACTTTTTGTAAAGCTAATACTTGTGTTTATTTTAAAATGCCATTAATTGCAACTAACTATTAAGGGGCTTAAAATTTTCCAGCTTGTAGTTCGAATATTTGGAAATTTCATGACTTATGCCTATCATTCTGGAAATCAAATATCAGTTCATTCTGAATCCTAGGTGAATACTTTTGCAATAATCTCAGTTTCAGACTTTATGGTCTTAATTGTAAGCTTAATTGTAAAGGAAAGGGTGTATTGTTTATTTTAAGATGGCATAATATATCTATATTTCCTTACAAAGGAGTGTATATGGAAACCATTAAAATCAGCTTTAATAAAAAGCTGTTGATTTTAGAAGCTAAAAAATATAAACTACATTTGTCAGATATCCTGAAATTTTTTAACCTGATATGAATGCATAGGAAAAGAGATCAGAAAAAGCAATTTTATGTATATCAAATGTGCATATTTTTTTCAGCTTCAAGAGAAGCGGGAGAACAGTGGCTTACAGTCGCAGAAGTTGAGGGACCTACAACAGGCTGCTAATGATAAAGTGAAGGTTGGTATTTTCTTCGAATTTCAGTAAATGGAAATTTAATATAATTTTGTGTTTGTGGAAAGTGATCCTGAAATTGTGACATAAAATTATCATGCATGGACCACATAAGCTAATTATGCAAGGTAACTACATAGCTAAGTGTACCAAGATAATCGGTTTGAGTCAGGAGAGGTAAGCACTACAGATTTGCTAGATCTCTGTGCCTTGTAAGTGAAAAATAAACATTACTTTTTATGATTGCACTATCACTTTAAGTGTGAAGATCTTGTAAGCAAGGTTTTGGCTTCTTTATGCGTACACTGTTGTCTCTATTGTGAAAATCTTGTGTGGAAGGTTTTTTGAAAGAATCTTGTTGGTAAGAATTAAAGGTCACTTTAGGCTCCTTTATGCTTAGAAAAATTAAAAATGTTTGTTTCTGTTCAGCTGACTGTTCTTGTTTCTGTTGCCAACCCTAGCACTTTTTCCTCCATGGTTTAAAAAAAAATAAAATTAAAAAAAAATCCACATTAAATACATATAATGTTAATAAAAATGACCTGCCTACTCTAATTTTAACAAGTGCAGTGGGAAAAACATACGTTTTTTTCCTTACACTGTTGTCTCCATTATGAATATCTTGTGTGGAAGGTATCTAAAATGCATTTACATGGACAGTACATAAAGGGGTGGGGTGGGGGCAGTCTGCTGTGGTGATGCGAGCCTTAATTATTTATAGTTGAAAGTACCTGTTGTTTCAGTCTATCAACAAAGAGTTGAAAGACCTGAAGTCAAGGATGCAAGCAATAATGGATGAGAAGGACTTGCTATCTTCAGAGAACCAGGAACTGACCAAAAGGAAGGCCAAGTTGGAACTGAATATAAAGGACATTCAGGATGAACTGGAGGGTGATGACAAAGCCAGAGTAAGTTATAACCTTGGATGAGTAGGGCTGACTAGAATTATCTTTACCTTATTGTAAATTAACAAGATATCTGGACACTCATGAAATTGTCTGAGAACAGAACCTAGAATAAGGCACAAATCTTTGTGTCAGATCTTTGTTATAAATACATGTACATAATTAAAATGAGTGAAGGTAACAGAAGAGCAGAAATTAAGAAAATCTTGGAGTTTTCATTTATTGAACTTCATATGGAGAAAAGAAATTGTAAATAGAATTTGTATCATTGTCCAGGTATTTGCTTCTGGAAAAGTGTTGTACCAACACAAGGCAAGATCATTTACAATTGGAGATAAGCATTCTGTGGTGCTATCAAGTTGCAGTTATTTGAGCTTCTTTGCTTTGACTGTAACAAGACTAATTGATTTATGAGGTTATTCCAGCAATTTACTGATGCCACATTTTGTCACATTTGGGTAAATGTAATGTATCATAAATTTAGTGACTGCATTATCACAAGATATTTTCTCTTGATTTAAATAAAAGCAGCTTAATAGCTCCAAATGAATGTGGCATTGTTTCTCAATATATTTCAGAAAAAATTGGAGGATGAACTGAAGAAGGTGACAGACAAAATTGCCAAGACTGAAGCCAATTTGTCGGGTATCACTCCACAATATGAAGCTCTTAGGGACAAGGAGGAAAACTGCACGCAACAGTAAATACTCCTTGATAGTACCGTCTTGTGAATTAACCATGCATAGAACTTTGTATTTTCATGAGCTTTGACCAGTAGGGAGGCTAAAGGTTGATGCATGTAGTGAGTGTTTACGTCATGTTGCATAATGTTTTCCAGCTTATGGGAGCTTGACTATATTGTAGGAAGTTTTGTAGCTATATTGAGCTTGATATACTCAAACAATATTTTTGGTATTTTGCTCGAAGTTGGAATTAATCTGATTGCATGTTTAAACTAGTCTTAAAAATTGGATAATCTTTTGGATTAGTAAGGAAGAATGTCCTGTGCAAATGAGGATGGGTTTGGGTTAGAATCAGTAGAATAGTCATTATAGTACAAGTTATATTAACTTGGACATCAGTCACTTCATCACTCTGCGTCATGTTAATGACACATTTAATCGCAAAATAAAGACATTTGTTACTTGTGGCCATCAAAACTCAAATAAGCCAAGACTTGGAAACTTTTAGGTCTGTAGTCCTTTAAACTTTTATCAGTTACAGTATAATTCCAAGCCTCTGATGCATTGAAGAATGCATTTTAGAAGCTTTTCTCATAATATAGCATGTATCATATGAGTGAGGAATTGAATCCAAAATTGTAATTTCTCAACTGCTTCAGTGGCAGGCTGCTTGAAAATTATTACTCATGACCTGGTTAGGGTTTGTCTTGCAATTATTCTATTGTATTTTTTTATGCCTGCCATAATGTTAGGATTCCATCCATCTTTTGGTTCAGAATTTTGTTTCCAAGCAAAATTAAAGTTCTCTGCAGTGTACTGTTACCACACTTTTGAATGGCTTGAACTTGGGGTAAAGTTAGAAGCCTAGCAATTTTTGGACAAAAGGTTAAAGGAACTTTGTTAAAAGAAAAATAGTTTCTGAATAATAGTTCTACATTACAGAAATGAAACTTGCACCAAGGGTAAGGAAGAAATCTATAAATTTTGTTGTCAAAAGGTCACAGGTCAAGGTCACTGAATGAAAATTAAAAAAAAAATAAGTTCACACAATAACATTATTTCTATATCACCAACCTGGACCAAACTTTGTAAATGGCTAGCACTTAGGGTAAAGAAGAATCCTATTGATTTTGAGGTCAAAAGTTGAAAGATCAAGGTCACTGACTGAAAGAAGAAAAATGATTAAAGCATAATTATTTAAGTTCTACATCACAAATCTGGACTAAACTTTGTTGCTGGCTTAAACTGAGAATAAGGTAAAAGACTTGATTTTAGGGCCAAGATTAAGCTCATTCTGGCTGAAATGGAAAAATGTTGATTTTGGAGTGAAAAGGTCAACATTAAAATCATTGTTGCTGAAAGTATGTTTTGTGTGGGGTGGGTGGGTGGGTGGAATAATTTTAGTTCTATACCACTTGTCTTGACCAAAGGTTTGTGGAGGCTTGTACTTAAGGTATTGAAGATGCATATTGATTTTGGGGTTAAAAGGTTAAAGGTCGAGATTGGTATCAATCATTGAAAATGGGTTTTGCAGAATGTCTTTGCTTCTAAAGTTCCATGACCAAACTGTGGATGATTTGCATTTGAGTAATAAGGAAACTTCTAGATATAGGGGTCTGAAGTTGAAAGATCACAGCCATGGTAAGTCCTGTATAAAATAATGGCTTCTGCACAGTCGGTTTAGCTCAAGACTGCTCAAGACCGTGACCCAATTTCCAGGTTAGTAAGACCAATTGACCTGAAGAGACAACCATGCTGTACTCAGGGTTTCCCTTACCAGAGGGGAGACAGGTGATTTACCTGGCTACTTCACTTTACACCCAGCTACTTTTAATATTAAAATAAAAAACTTCTATCACTGTTGGGGGAGGTCCCCCAAACCTCCCACCTACTTTTGCAACTCACCCTCCAACTTTGAATCTGATGGAAGTCCCTGTGTACTAAGGCCTACATAGAGGGCTATTAAACTCTAGCAAGCATATAATGTGCTGTTTATGATACTTTTAGTTCTACTGATCAGTGACTGGAAGAGCTTATGGGATGGTCTGTTGTCCATCATCTGCCGTCCATTCATCAATGAGTACAAGTTTGTTATTGCCCCTCATAAACTGCTCAGTGGATTACACACACATTCATCCAAAGGTCTAGTTGATCTTAAATGAAAAAGGTGGTACTCAGACATTCAATGAAAATCTTGTTTAAGCTTCTTCTGAATTGAAAGTCATGTCAACATAGGCTTTTCACCAGAAGACTTTTTAGGATGTCTAGTTTGTCCAAAATGAAAATAGTTTCACTTGGATAGATCACCATAGTGGCCATCTTGTAAATTAGGGTTTCAGAGAAAGATTTCAAATGATGTTTTGTCAGTTCTGAATGAAAATGGTGATGATCTGATGTACAGTATGGCTTCCTTGACAGCCATCTTGAAAATCCTGTACAGAAGTCATATTGAAGGGGTTTTTCACCAGAAGACTTATTATGATATCAAGTTGGTTCTGAATGAAAATAGTGCTGATCTGACCTCAAATATGACTGCCACAATGAATATTTTGAAAATGTTGTCACTAGCTCTCCTTAATAAATGGTCATATCAACATGGGTTTTTCCCCAAAAGTCTGAAAATGGTATCTAGTTTGTCCAAAATGAAAATGGTCATGATCTTGCATCAAGTGTGGCTGCCACAGTTCTTAATTTGAAAATCTTATTGCTCAGAAGTATCAGATATGCTTTCAACACATGGCAGTTAAAAAGAAGAAATTGTCTTATCTTGAATTCCTTGAAATTGTTTTTGGTCAGTATTGTGTCAGTCTCTTTGAGGAACCATTTTTTGTTGTTGTCAAGCCTGTCATGGTGGTAGCTCAACATTTTGATCACATCTTTTCCTTTTTTATATTCCTTTTATTTCCATACAGTTTTGTCCCACCCTCTTTGGATCTTAAGTTTTGCTTTTTTTTTCAAAGAATAAGTTGATATTTATTCATATGTTTGGGGAAGGCAAAAAAATATGCATGTAAATACAAGAATGATTCACATTGTCATGTTTTATCCTGACAGACTGGCTTCAGCAGAGCAGCGTCGTAAAGAGCTGTATGCAAAGCAGGGGCGAGGAAATCAGTTTACTTCACGGGAGGATAGAGACAATTGGATCAAGAAGGAGCTGCGATCCCTGAATAAGGCCATCAAGGACAAGGAGGACCAGGTTTGTTAAAAAGCAGATGGTGATCATCATCAAGGCTAAAAGGGTCATTCCTTTCAGTTGATAAACAAATAGACAAATGGATAAGTAGGCTTGGTTTGGTAATTTTCATCTGGAAATTTTAGATGAAAACTTAAATGCAGGTCGATCAGCAATCATGAACAGACTTTGGTAAAACAAAAGTATTAAATTTAAGAACAACACTTACTATTTTAAATAGGATGAATTATGTGCAATTTAGTTGTTTTTTCAGTAAATTCATTTACATGAAAATTCTAAATAGAAAGTCATACCGACATGAGATTTTCATAAGAAGACTTTGTATGATATCTAGTTGGGCCTGAATGAAAATGGTGCCACTTGCATGTCCAGTATGGTCACCACAGCTTGAAAAGCCTATTGTTACTCTTTCTGGATGGATGTTCATACCAACATAGGGGTTTTACTATAAGACAGCTTACGATGTCTGGTTGGTTTTAAATGCAAATGGTGCCAGTCTTATATCAAATATGGCCACAGTGGCCATCTTGAAAATGTTGGTCTCATTACTTCACCTGAATGAATGGTCAACTTGGCATATTTTTTTGTCTAATTTAGCCTGAATGAAAATTGAATTCCTGGAAATTCTTTTCAGACAATAGAGTTTCATGCGCTTTCTTTTTCCCTTAATAGTCGGCAGCCAGGTTTAAAGCTGTCTGTTTTTACAAATTGTAACGTTGCAATCTATCTGCGCAGTGCTGAAATCATCATTACATTTGTTGCACTGATCCAACCTTCTACTTATTGAATTTGAGCCAGTTACTTTAAAAAATCTTGAGAAAGCTGCATCAGCAATGATAAGTCACACATTTTCAGAGTTTTTGCTGCTACAGTTTGATATTAGTTTGTGCAGAAATTTTCATAAAAATAGGTACAAGTTTTATGGCTGTCTTAATTTTCAAGCCAGAGTTCAACCCCATTATTATTGCTATCAGATCTATTACTGATGTGCTTGACTCATTCAGTATGTTCAGGTTTTTTTATGATTATGAAAGAAAACTAACATATCAAGGCTATGATTTTTGAGTTGTAATGAACTGTTGTCAGGGAAAATTAACTAGATCAGTGATCAATTAATTGATGGATGAGATGGTCTTGTCAGTTGGGTTGAATGGCACATCAGCACAATCTTGGGTTTTAAGTACTCGGTAAAACTGGGTAAAGGTACAAAATTGCTAGAATCTTCAGGAAGATCACCTCTTAAAAGTCAATCATTAAAAGGTAGATTTCCTATAAGGTTATTGATAAAAGCAGTGTTTCTATGCTACCTGGTAAGAAAAAAAGGCCATGAATAAGAAAAGGTTTGTTTTGACTGAAAAAAGCCCACTACTTTTGCATAACTGCAGAAGAAAGATACATTAGAATTCATAACTTAATGAATGGTAGACTTAAATGAGTTTTCACAAGTTGTGGAACTTGTTGAGCAGTTGGTGTACAATTGCTGAATAGGTCACTCGAACCTTCTAGCTATATCATTGTCATCATCATCAATCCGTTAACCTAAGAGGTCATTGGGGCACCACAATTGACTTTACAACCAATTCTCTCCATCTTTCCCTTTTCTCTACTGCCCTTTGGGAATCTCCAAATCCCATGCCTGCCCACTCCTTAATGTTGTCTTCCCACCTCTTTTTCTGTCTGCCTCTTCTTCTGCACCCTCGCACTGTTCCTTGCAAGATTGTTTTATATACCTATATAGTGACATTTAAAAGAAATGTTATAAAAAATGTAAATATAAAGATTTGCAAATAAAAAGCCTTCCAACAAAAACTCTGTAAAGTTAATTGCTGCTAAAACAACCATGACACTGGTCCAAAATCCTAACAACTCTATGTTTGCACTTAGCAACCAGTTACAGATGTAATGTCTGCAGCGTGAAAATATCATTGGGAAAGTGTACTGCATGAACTGGCAGTATGGAAAACTCTGGCTAGGGTATTAGGAACATTTCATGGAAACTCACTGCAGTTGGCCACCTCTTCTGCAGCAGGAATTCAGTCTTATAGGAACGTTGGCCTATCCAGAGGGGGATCACACAGATGTGTCATAATTACATTTCATGCAAGAATGGAATAGCTAATTTTGAAACATTTCATATTTTCATTTAAAGATTATTTTCCTGTTAAAAAATGAGTTTGATAAAACTTTTATTCACATTTAAAATAGTTATTAATAAAGCAAAACCATTAAAAAATCTTGTCATTAGAATCATCATTCAAACATCTGGCTGTAACTATTATTCTCCATCAGTTCCACTTTCCAACTGCTGAAGAATATACTGTATGACTAAATGTTTATTTGAATCTTTTCAATGTCAGATTTCTCAGTGATCATAGAACACTCCATCTTTTGTTAACCCAGATACTTTCACTTTTTCTTTTTAAACAGAGAATTTTTCTGTGACATATTCCTTCTTTGCAAGAACTTGTTCCTTCATTGGTAACTGTACCAGTGTCAGACTGATTTGTAGTTTTACATGAAATGCTCAGAGTTTACTAAGGAATTTAGCTTTTCATGTGATTGACTGGGTTATAGACTGGTACCCTTTCAAATGCTTTTATTGAAGTATGCAAGGGAAGCCAGGAAGGCTTTCATGTCGTTTTTTTTATTTCAGTTGACCCAGCATCACACTGTCTTTAACTGAACAATAATTTGCTTCTTAATTGTTTCTTAATATCTGTGGTAATAGTAGCCAGTAAATAATCAAGGTGACGAAACATTTCAACTAAGGAACACAAAACAGTAAGGATAATCAGATTAATAATTTGCCTTTCTATCAATTAAAGTTAGGTACTTTATCGACGTGTTGGAACTGATGGCATTGTCATTCGGACAGATAAAATATTATTGAAATATCCATCTGTAAATTCCACTTAGCATATGCTCATTTATAGATCAGTTTGACATTTTTTTTTCACTAATATGCTGGCTGTGTACCACATTACAAGGGGTGATACTTCAAGAGGGATAATTTTCAATTCAACCACTGATGCAAATGGATTCTGGCCAAAAATAGCATGTATCAGTTTTTTAGGGTGCATGTTCAGGAGGGGGACCCATTGTATTTCCAGGCTTGCAAAGTTGCTGATTTCAGTACATTTTACAGATGAAGTCATATGAAAATGAAGCTTATCTTAAAGTTATGTAACATTTACTTTCTGGTTCAGCTTTGTATGTATATCATTTATTATTAATACTTCTTGAGATTATCCCCAGTTTGAAACACTAGGTTCTGCTGAGGCAGTGCTGTTATTGTTTTGGGAGTAGGCTTTGTTCATAACCTCGTGTTCCATTCCTGGAGTTGCAAGATGATTCATGTGAAGACAGCACAGTTACTTTCATTGGAAGAGATTTTGCCCCTCTATTTCTCAGGCTCTACTTGTGCTCTTTGGCTGTGTAAAAAGCACATGGGTATGAAACGGATCTGCCGATTTTCTTACCAGATGTTGTCACCTTACACTCTCTGCTATACCAGTTGTTGACCTTCTATTACAGTCTTCCAGTGTTATGTATACTAGGTAGCGATTAGAGATCAATCCTGATGGGCCATGCCACATACTGGCTGGCTTTCCTATTATATTAGGAACTATATGCATCCTCTTTTTTGTCAATCAGCTGGCCCTTCAGCCTATCTTATGGCCTTCCCTTCTGATGGAACATACATTGGCAATAGCACAGCTGGGGGGTGCAGCATTATTGGCATATATGGTAGAAAAATACCAGCCTGCACCTAGGGACAATTGGACTATCACTTCTGTGTCACATTTCGCTTAATATGTTATATGTAGAAATGAAAACTTTGCTGGTTGAGGGCAACCCCACAGCAAGTGCTTGGATAAAACCTTGTTCTGCTTCCTGGACTCTAACCCAACAATGGAAAGGATGGAGTTCAGTTTCAAGGCTTTGTGGGAGGAAAAGTATCTGATTTAAAAACCATCTCACAACCTATATCCACTATCTTTGAGTCTAACTATACAGTCAATGCCTCATTAGATGCTAAGGATCAGAATATACATCCCTCATTTTGCTTTCTGCAGTCTGTGAAAATTGCCAAGATTTCTGTCATACCAGACTTGTTATGGTAGCACCACTCAGATGGGACAGATCCTGAGTGGACAATCTGCTTAACCTAGCAGTAGACATCCCCAGGAAAATTCTCGCAAATTTCAACCTCCTCAAACAACCATGCTGACAGGTGTTTGATCCCTGCCTGGACAAGTTTTTTTCTTCATGTTATTAGAACCTTGTGTAGAATCCTGAAGAGAATCTCACAAGTAAGAAAAACCTCTACTTTGAAGGATTACAAGGGCAAACAGCATGTTTTAATGGATTGGTGGAGAGACAATAACATTGTCCATTTGAATGTTTCAGTCTCTCAGCAGGCTAACTCTTTTCTCTGGCTTTTCAAGGAGAAAATGTTAGCTTTGGTGTTATTCTCAGGAGATTCCATTCTACAATTTCTGACACATTCAGTGAATATAGGCCACAACAAGGACCTATCAGACTTGCTCGCCAACTTTTACAAGAATAGGTCTAAATCACTCACCTTGTTCCTAAGTGAAATTTTTTATTATTTTTGACTTGGCTTAACTCTGACAGGTTTGAGCCTTTAACCAAAATCTTTTTAAAACTGCCATCTTACAAGACATGCTTTCTGATAGTGCAAGCTTGCAGGGTGATTGAGATGCACGCCCTTTCAGTAGACCCAAATATCTTTAGTTAAGATTTTAATGGTTTCTTAGTCTTAATGACAGACTGGGTTTCATAGCAGAGAACCAGTTGCTGTCTTGGGGCAAGCAAAAAATGGCCATCCACTGTCTCTCTCCATCTCCACAACAAATGGACAGCAATGCAAGTCCCTATTCATGCTATCAAGCATTACATGAAACACAGAAGCTTCAGTAGTGGGTTTTGACGTCATCTGTTTTACGCAGGAAAGATGATATCACTCCACAAGCCCAGGTGTTGTGGCTAAAGTGGATGATGCACTTATTACAGGATCAGATATGCCATATAAGGTTTTCTGCTTAAGAATATATAGATAATTGCTGAGAGCTTCTTCCTGTTGTCTGTATGGTATATAGTTTGGAAAGTCTGTATTTTCGTCTTTCCAGGATTGACTGATTCAAGAGGAAGAGGAGCTTTATTTCCTGATGTTAATGTGATTAGCTCTCTGAAAAAAATAATATACTACAAAATTTATTTTCCATGGAACACTTTTAAATAATTTGTCAATACATGTCAGTAACAAGAAGCCACATTCCACAGAACACTTTAAATAATTTATCAGTATATGTCATTAACAGGAAGCTGCATTCCACAGAGCACTTTTAATAAATTGTCAGTGCAAATCACTAACATAGTGTTGAAAGACAAAATGTTACTGATCCATAAGCTTGAAATTCGATAAAACATTTTTCCAAGTAATCTAGACAAGTCAAATGTGTATCTTTTTTACAGATAAAAAGACTTGAGGAGGATACAGGGAGTGATGAATCCAAAAAACAACATCTGGAAAATCAAATAAAGGTAAGGACAAGTTGCATCATTATTTTGAACTTAATGTATATTCTTACTCAGTAACATTGTTTATATCAAACTGTTGCTTTTGTCTTTTTATATTAATGTTATAATTACTCTTAATCATATTGACAGCAGTGGAACAAAGCCTTTAACAACTGAGCATTATTGTCACACAGTGTGTGTTATGCTTGACAAATTAACACTTCTCAAATCGCAACTGTGCATTACACAAGTACAGTGTGCTAAATGCTTGCAGGGTTCCCACACCCTCCTGATTTTTAAGGCAGTCCAGGAATCCAACTGGAATTTGAATTCGACGAGAATAGCCTGGAAAACCTTGAAAATTGCTTTTTTTGTTATAAAATATCCTGAAATTTGATATTAAAAAGCTAAACTAAAAAGTTTGTTAGAGAAAATATGTTATTTTTCCACTGCAACTTTACAGTGAACGATTTTGCAATGATCATCATATTACATCAGTAGCCGTTGGTTGAGTCTGGAAGCTGAGAGATTTTTGCACATGTGCCTTCAACTGCATATTGTGTCTTTAATCAAAGTATCAGATTTTATAAATGACTCCTGAATTTTGTCATGTTACCCTTAAAATCACCTGGAAAACTCCTGGAAATTAAAAATCATTGGTGCAGGTACCTTGTGCTTGATGAGTTAACTGTTCCACATATCACCATTTCACATTGCTTGCACACAAAGTATACTTAATGCATGACAAATTAACTATTCCTCAAATCACAACAATGCCTTATGCTCACAGAGTTTACTAAATGCTTGACATATTAACTGTTCATCAAATCACTACTCAGCATTACCGGCACACAAAGTGTACTAAATGCTGACAAATTAACTGTTCCTCAAATTACTACTGTGACAGATGCGCACTCAAAGTGTATAAAATGCTTGACAAACTAACTGTTCCTCAAATCACTTCTTTGCATTACTGTGGCACAAAGTGTACTTAATACTTGACAAATTAACTGTTTCTCAAAACATTGTTGTGCCTGATGCTCACACAGAGTACTAAATGCTTGATAAATAAACTGTTAAATTAATTTACAGAGTTGATTTTTGACATAATATCTGGAAGGCAAACGGTTCTTTCTGTTTCAGGAAATATCGGCCAAAGTTGAACAGCACAAAGAAATAATTGAACAGAATAACAAAACATACAATGAAATGAAGGTGAAGAAGGATGACCAACAGAATGAGAGAAGGTAATTTTCTGCATTATAGCTACATCTATTTTTATCCCACACCATCCTCACAAAGAAAGGCAGAAACGAGGCTTTTTAAGACAAATTTATAATAGGAACATTTTATTTTGGTGCAAAATCTTTAAAGAAATATAGTACCACTCCTATGGCCTACTGGTTAGATTGTCCACCTCAGATGTGGGAGGCTACAGGTTAGAACCCTGGCTAAGTCATACCAAAGACTTATAAAAAGATGGTAGTAAGAGCTGCCTCAGTAGGCACTCAGCTTTAAGAGGTTAGTGTTAGGAATGGTCAGCTGGTGTCAGGATAATGTGACTGGCGCTATGTGTCTACAGCATGATGCCCCAGTGCTAGACATCACTGTAAACTGCCACACTGCAGACATCATAGTGATATGACTGAAAAATTTTGAAAACTACATAAAAAATTTCAAATCACACACACACACACACACACACACATAAATAAAAATATAGCTGGATCTGCAAATATAGACTTGGAAAAAACTTGAATTGTGCACATTGCAGTTATGCATGGAAGGATTCCATGTTAAAAAATAAAATTGTATATCCAGAGAATGTATTTGAACAGTTGTTTCATGGTATTGGTTTTTGTTAGATTGACATAGGAATAAAAATGCATTGTCTGTGTCGATATATGTGTAATTTTTCACTTAAAAGATTGGGGGTAAGAAAGGTGCCTATTGGTTTTGGATTCAAAAAGTCAAGGTCCATGTGTACTGTGTCTGAAACAAGAAAAATAGTTTCCAAGCAATAAAATTACTTCTTCGTGAGAGTCCCAGACCAGACTTTGTGGATGGCTTACAATTTGGGTAAGCCTATTGATATTTATATCAGAAGATCAAAAGTCAGGTTATGGTCACTGTGACTAGAAGAAAACAAGTGGCTTCAGCAGAAAATTTCAGTTATCTACATAGAGAACTGTTAAATGCAATATAGGTATTCAAAGAACTTGTTTTAAAAAACTGAAACTGAGTTTGCAGTTTAGGTCCTCCTTCAGTGGGTGGATCCATAAAGTTTTGTCCAAAAGCATTTTTTGAAAATGGCTTTCGAAATTGAAAGTTTAGTAGAGTTGACCCTTTGACCCACTCCCATGGCCCCTGGAAATGCTTGAATTTAATGCTTACATCCATGCAAAATGCAAGCTAATTGTGGAAAATGCAGTTTGAGATTTTGAGCTCTTGCATCCTTTTGCAAATGCTATGTTTCCAGTGATAGAAAAAGATTAGTGCAACTTTGGCTGCAGTTTAAAAAATTCCAATATTTGATGGTTCTTATGAAAAACTAAATGTATTACTATCCATTCCAGTAGAAGGTATCTTGAATGTATGATAATTCTAATTTCAATTAGTTCTTTTTGATTTAGTCAACTTGTAGCAGGGAATTTTCACCATGTTTTTATTTAAACCTTTAAAAAAAGATATTCTATTTTCCATTTTGGTTTTCTTTATTGTTTTAAGGGCGTCCAAGACAACTTATTCCTTAATGAGGTTTTACATCTGATGTAGAGTCATAATTTGATGTCTCAAATCTGGCTGCTTACTTTTGGATATTTTTCAGTACTTGGGAGTGGGGATCCCAGACTGTACAAGCATATTCTAAAATAGGTCTAACTTAACCTTTGAGCAAAAGTGAGCATGATGATGAATTAGGCTTTAATTGACCTTGTGTACAGTTTACCTTGGTGTATATTGAATGTGAAGGTTCCATTTCAGATTGTGTTTTAATTGCGATGCCTAAATATTTTATTATATTTTGATTTTCTAAAAAGTTTCTTGAAGGAAATTTGATCTTCTGGCCTTATGAGATTTTTCTTCTTGGCATTTGCAATATTTGAGGTTGGAATCATATATCTATGCCCATTAAATGTCACACTTCAGTTATAAAAACAACACAAAAATATCCACCTGTACATCTAGTATTCATATTCCTTCTTACTGCAAAACGCGTTGACTCGGAATATAGATTAATAAAAGAAACTGGTAAAAAAACTGCCAGTAGAAATAGGATTTTGCAAGTTGATATTTTCAGCAATCACAAAAAAATTGCAAGTAGTATTGAAAAAAATGTTAAATTTGAGCCCTGTCAGGGGAGCCAGTCAAAAAGATTCCCTGCTTATAGGTTATATTGGTTCAGTTTGATAAAATTCCGTCTAGGAGTTTAGGAAGATAGACATATATTGAGACTATCACTGTATCCAAGATGCTATTTATGGTCAGTGTTCCAGCACAAGCAACCAAATACTGCTTTCCACCTGAAGTCTGCATCTACTAAACAGTATAAAATTCCCAAACCAAGTAAAGAATTGTTCCAAAGAAGTTTCCAATACTCTGTAACTTTGCTTTGGAACAGTATAGCAGTGGAGAAATACCCCTGCTATATCTTTTGTTCACAATTGGTGTGTTCAGTGGCTTCACATAAAATTAGCATGATGTTTTTGTTTAAAGGGTTTTTTTTGTAATTTCCTTATATATCTAAACTTTCTTTTTAATTATAAAGCTGTGTTGATTAATTCTGTAACATCTTGCCCCTTCAACCTTGGTGTTGAGGTCACATAAAGAAAAATAATTTTACATTACAATTTGGGGTAAAGTTTATTTATTGGCATTTATTTCCTAAGCTCCATGATGGATTTTATTTTCATACTTGAGATGTATCATTATGAAGCTGAGATAATTTATTCTGCCTAAATCTGGCCCCTTGACCCTAGGGTCATGGTCACATTTTGTGGCAATGCTTTGATACGCGCTTGAATTCCAGGCCCTGAACTTGTTAATATTTCTTGCTTCCTTGTCTGTTGGTTCATCCGTTATCCACACTTTTCACTCTCAGGGCAATGCTCCAAAACCATTTTCAGATATCTCTATGAAATTTGACAGACATGTTAAACTAGTGGAGTAGATGTGCCTTTTGGTATTCACAGTTGATGGGTTGATATTTGGGGGAGATTCAGATCACTCCATCTTCTTAGGTCCCCACCACATACACTCATACAGTGTGTAATAATGGGCGATGAAGCTATTTGTGTCTGTCTGTCTGTCCATAACATCATTTCCATAGCATAACTCTCGGACCATTCAAGATCTATCAGTCAAACTTGGTACACGTCAAGCAAGTTGCATTGAAATGTCTTTTGGTACTTAGAAATTTTCACATTCAGTATTTTGTATGTTGCCATGGAAATAAAGTGTAGCATTAATAGTATATTAATTAAGAGTGCTACACCATAGGGCTCTAAAATGTAGTACACAAATTTTGTGGTTATGGACCATTGTATTCTTTGATATTGTGAGTCATTACATAACCATGGGAGATATGTCTAGATGATTCCTGTGAAGAAAAGTCTGGATATAATGAGTTCTGAAACAAGAATTCCATTAAATGCAATGTCTTGTCTGTGAAAGTAAAGCTTAGGACTGCACTAGAGAAAGAAAAAAAATGGGTTAAAAATATTCTGCCTCAGTTGACTCTCTTTCATGGGTAAAAAAAATGTTTCCTAGATCTTCATTCTGATATTAACTTTGGGATCAGTTCTCTTACTTAGTGTATAGTACAAGTCACATGGGTCATGTATATGCATTTACTCATTTTAAATGAAATATAATTTGTTATTGTAAAATTTAACACATATTTTCATTAACGAAAGTCTGTTCAATCCTGATTATTGAATGCTCTACACCTTAACTGTTGCCAAGAAACTTCCTGATGAAAATTATCTTTTGCTATGGACTTTCACAATAGTGGCCATGTACTAAACTTGGGTAAGAATAAGAGTGCATCTAATGGAATCATCACAATTAAGGGTAGTACGAAATTGTTTATCAATATGCGTAGCTTTCATTGTGACATCACAGTGCGCAACATTCAATCTGGTTTCGTTTAGTCCAAAAATGTCTTGTGTATTTTAACATTGATTTTGCTGTATGCACCTCTCAGGGAGTCTAAATCATGACCTTTCAAAGGAATATGGGTGTATACAAATCCAAATGAAGTGAATACTTGCCACTTAAAGGTATGTAGAATCAGATTCTAAAAAATGACACCCATTACTGAAATAGTCCGTGTTTAATGCCTACATGACCCATGTAACTTGTACTCTAGAAGCAAGCAGCAAATGCAGCACTTGGGCCTCACCAATTTATTCATCTGGTATTATCGTTGGTCCCTTGTGCAAGGTAAATAGATGAAAGTGAAATGCATATGCTTTTTCTTTTTGCTGATACAATATTGCCAACTGAGAAACCTTGCTGTATTACAGTGTTTTGTGGAGACAGGAGAATGTTTTACAACAGGAGCTCCAGGCAGTGAGGGAAGAATACCATAAGAGGGAACAGGCATTACACTCCATGACAGGGAAGGTAATGTTGCATATCAAATGCCTGGGTTGGATATTGCCAGAATTTTCCTACTGCTGTATATAACAATACAGTACATTGCAAATGTGTGTCTCTTATTTTGTCTTGCGTGCAGACCTCACCCCCATATTACATTATTGACAATGTCAGGGTTATTTATTTTCCATTTTTCATGGAGGATTTTCTTTTTTAAAAAATGAATAATTTAAAAATTAATAAATCCTCTCAAATTAAAACTGAAAACAACTCAAAGACTGATTCCACTAGTCAGATGTTAAAGTAGGAATAAGAATTACTGTTTACTTCTCCCATATGTAAAACCCAGTAACACAATATGATGACCAGGATGAAGGTCAAAAGTCCATTTCCAGAACATTCTAGGTTGTAAATAAGGTCAGGTTTATTAATAAAATTTTAGTAAAGACCATAGCAACAACCAGTAGAGAAGGAATTCCCCAGCGGAAACCCAAGGTCCTGAACTCAAATCCAAGTAAGCATGTTTAACTGCAAATAATAATAATCTTAATATATAATCTACAGAGACAAAAATTAGCTATGTAATATCTTGTTTATTAAAAAAAGACATTAGTCAGGTTGGCCCAAACTCCTACTCTCACTTATGACAAAGGTCAATCACACAATGCAAATTAAATATAAATGCAACACTTTCTGCGCATAAAATTGATACAGTCTTCTACTTTCTGTGTTTGTTAGTGAAGTGGAACTCACTAACATTTAACATTGATGTAGTAATCAGTTGAAGTGACACCAAGGCTGTAGAGGAACTTTTCTCATAAGTAAGACCACCACTGCATAATTAGGGGTTTTTTACTGTTCATCGGTTGGGTAAAATAGTCTTGATCATTACTTAAACTTTTTTTCAAACTTTTGTTCGTATCACATAGTTTTAAGATAAAGGATTGATGATTATATTGTATTTTGAGGCCGTTATGAAAAGTAATTTTGTGTGTATTATTTTGTATATCTATATTTTTTATAGCTTTGGTACATGACTGTCTCAATATTATGTGTAATTTTTGTTCATGACTGTAAATGGTAGTGATTATCTATAAAGAAGATATTACATAACTAACTTTGTACACAGGTATAAAATTCTATTTTAAGATATTACAGTGCCTGTAGATATCATCATATTTATAAATAGATGTCAAGCTTCTGATAATAAAACCTATTGCCAACTTTTGGAGTAATTTTTCATTGCCTGGTGGGGTCAGGTGGGTTCTTAAAAAAATTAAGCTATTTTCCGTTGGATGGGTTAGGTCAGGTGATTTCTTTTATGATGTGGGATATTTGTGAAGTAATGTAGTTAGTGGTAGGAAAATGTGTTTTCACCCCTTATGCTTATATATAAGTACGTGGAGCTGGACAGTTTTAGTTAGTCTTATTTCTTATGTTCTTGTTGTAACATTAGTCTGATGACGTATTTTATGTTGTGTTTAGATATTATTTGAAAGGAAACATTTGTTTGGAATATTTATTGGAATTACAGAGTACTCATTGGACTAAAATATTATTCTGGGACAATTGTGAATTATTCAAAGGATCTCTGGACAGTACCATTTTGATGTCAGGACTGTTGACAGACCATTACGTTTGAGAATCTGAATTTCATGTGGAACATTCAGTTCATTTGGACCTGAATAGAACTCTTTACGATTATTTTGGATTCAGTTCATGATACTGTAAATTCCTCTTAATTTGTTTATTTTAAAACTTTGATAATTATTTGTTATGTTTGACAAAAATTGTTGGTTTTGCTTCTTTCTGTTACTTAGTTTATGACAATAGAGTTGTGACAGCATATTATAGGGTTATACTGCATGTTAACACTGTGGTTATTTCTAGGGCATTTTTAATGTTATCACTAATGGGTGTTTGATTTAAAAGTTGATGATACATATACATAAATCTAAAAAAATAAGTCTTAAAAAAATTTTAAATTGCGTCTATGGGTGACTACTCCACATTGAAAGTGCCTTTCCTGAGTCCCAAGTGTGTTTTACTGGAATGGCCCTTATGCTGTACTGAATATTGTCCCTGTTTTTTTCTGTGCTTTACTAAGCAATATTTTTTGGGGCCATACTGTATAGTACTAATAAGTTTCGTTTCAGGCTGTACTAAATAGTATTGCTGCATTTCAAGGTCATGTAATTCTAAGCCATGCTGTTTGGTACCATCATGTGTATATCTAGGCTGTAATTAACTCCACCATTATTCTATATATCTGTACTTTTCTAAATGATATTTGTATAATCATGTGTATTTCTAGGCTGTAATTAATTCCACCATCATTCTGTATATCTATACTTTTCTAAATGATCTTTATTTATATAATCATGTGTATTTCTAGGCTATAATTAATTCCACCTACATTCTGTATATTTATACTTTTCTAATGATATTTATTTGTATAATTGTAGGCAATACTGAATGGTATTAACAGTGTTCAGAAGGTAATCCAAAGCTTCCAAGAACAAGGTAAACACCCAGAGTTGGTGAGTGGTTACCATGGTGTCCTGATTGAAAACTTTGAGGTGGAAAAAACTTTCTTCACCTGCGTGGAGGTTACAGCAGGAAGCAGGTACTAGAGTGAAGTTAACAGCACTCCATTCTCCTTTAAGAACTTTGAGTGAGAACTAACTGCCATCGTGCACATATTTCCCAGTGTTTATTGTAAAGTACACTATTTTATGATGAGAGAAAGACTCAGAAATTGATCAGTACTTTTAGATCTTGCATTTAACTGACCAGACTTTCCTCAGGTTTGTAGATATCCTTAGTGGTCTCCATGGTGGTTATGTTAAGCATGTATTCAATCTTGGAAAAGAACTTGAAATTGTAATAGGTACCTCATGGATACTTCATTTAAATTTGACAGCTAGGTTTGACATACCAGTCAGTGGTTTTTATGCCCAATTATGGTAGAGGAAGAGTATATTGTTTTGTGTGGCTTTACATATCTGAGCAGTTTTGCATTTTTATATCCTTGTTTGACGTGTGAGTAATCCTCATCTGTATATTTTTCTGTCATTCTGTCTGACACTCATTAGCACTGGCGCACGTTAGCACAACTAGTCCAGCAGTGTTAAATATCATGGTCATCAGTTAAAGATGCACATATTGACAAATAACTATGCTCCCAATGTGAGTAATAACTACATGTCAGGTATGAAAGGCATAAATAATTTTGCCTTTAAATACATTATCCAAACATAGTATCTTAGGAGAAGTATTACCTCGCAATCCAGCCCTGCCAGGCTAAAAACTTTTAGCTAAAATGCTGGAAGTTAACTGCCCATATAATTGCCGCTTGGGCAGAGTTATCTCCCCTTGGAACAGGATTGGTGCGAAATCCCATGAATATCTCAGTTACTACTTCCAGTCATGCCAAACAGCACGCTGTCATCAAGAGGGACCATGGAAATCCTTATTACAGATCCCAATAGGGAGAAGGGTCCCATCTTTCCTGGCTGAATGGGGAAGATTTACAATGGCAACATGGGGACCCAACAGTAGTTTCCTGGGGACTCAGTATCACATTTAGAACACCTACAACACAGTACTTTTTAACTGTTCTTGGGTTTGTGATGGAATGCACCAACAGGTCCTAACATCATCCCATGTGGAGACTATGCAATGCTCTTCTCGACAAGAATTTCTCTGACCTCACACCCTTTCAAAATTCAGTTGACTACGTCTGGAATCAATGTTCAAGTAAAAGAATTTGTCTCCCAGGAACAAGAATTGAATTTCTTCGCCAGCCAAGTTTTGCTCAATGCAGTAGATGTCTTGGTCCTTTGTTGCTTTATTGGGGTCCCATAACAATGATTACATGGTCCAAGTGGAGACCAATCCTGTGACCATTGGGCCAACTCTTACAGTCTGCAACAATACAAGGTTGCCTCATGAAGGCAGGGAAACCACCTTGGACTCATGTCGGCACTATCTCTGCAAGCACAGCCTCCAGCAATCACGATTGCTACAGATGCGAACACAGATGACTGGGGTAGGAAATCTACCATTTTGGACTACCGTAGGAGTGTGGCCCCATCAGGATCATTATTTACTTGTCAACATCATCAAAATGGAAACTGTTTTTGAAAGTCTTTCATTGTTGGCTGGTGAATCTACACCGGGAATGGCATTCTCATTCTCTCCGATAACTTCACTGTGGTGACTTATCTCAAACAACACAGTGGTACAAATACTCTGACCTTTGTATTCTTGTTTGGGATTTTCTAAAATGGTGTCCTCAGTGACAATCCAGGATTAAGTTTGACATATCTAAGGCTGGCTAATGTATTGTTATGCAAGAAGGAACTAATACAAATGGAATGGTCTCTTCATCCCTCAGTTTCATATGATAGATGCTCGATGGAATTGACTTATGTTGGACATATTGGTGACAAAGTGGAATGGCAATACTAATCTTGGAACCAAAGGTCTGGATAATCAGTGCTTTCTATAGATTGGAATGGCAGAATGTATACACTTCTCCAACACTTTATGTTCTGAATGTGATACAGCAATTAAAAGAATCTGAGTGTCTCCTTATCCTGATTACTCCACTCAGATGGGGAATACTGGACCAATCTTGCAACAGAATCACTAGGAATTGAAGTATCCCATCCGCTGTGTTAAGCAACGACAATAGCTAGTGTTTCACCCCAACCCAGAGTTAGTGAACCATATTCAGATGGGGAATACTGGACCAATCTTGCAACAGAATCACTAGGAATTGAAGTATCCCATTCGCTGCCTTAAGCAACGACAATAGCTAGTGTTTCACCCTAACCCAGAGTTAGTGAACCTGCATGCCATGATCTTATTAAATCACCCTTAAGAACAGTCCTCACAACAAGTGGTGGAGAATCCCTCAAGTGAGATGGCCATCCATCTTAGAGGAATACAAAAGCAGTGGAATACAATCTTAGTGGAACACACCAGAGTACTTTATACCAATGTAAGCATTCATACCAGTACAGTTAGCACCAATCACAGTTAAACGTACCTTTACACAATCACTGGCACACTGTGCTATCATGGAAGAGAAGCTATTGGACAAATCAAAGACCTGTCTGATCTTCTGTTCATTTAGATTTCACTTGTTCAACAATGCTGGACCCTTGCCCAAGCAGAATTTATCCTGGTTATTAACCTGGCTGAAGAAGACACCAATTGAACTGCTTATAAGAGCATAATTTTTTCACCTATCATATAAGTCCTGCCTCCTCACTACTTATGCAGTTAGCAGGCAAAATCAGCAATACATTTCATTTTGGTGGATCTGTCTTCTTTATAGCTGCCAAGTGTCTTGTTTTTCCCATTTTTGTCCTGTATTTTGGACCTGAATACAGGTGTACGTTTTCCTTGTTAACAATCTTGTTTCTTTTAATAAAAAATTTAAATTAAAAATTCCTTGCAATTTTCTTTTTAGAGCGGGCTCCTGGTTCCATTTTGAGAGTAAATGTATCGCATGTATATAGGGATATAGAGTTCTAAAATATGATTGGTTCATTTGAAATCAAGGCTATCATGCCAGTCTTTGACCACCATATTGGACTGCGCAAACCACTTGCCACTATCACTGTATCTCATCTTCATAATATTCAACTTCTAGTCATGTTGAAAAGGAAAGAAGAATCTGAATGTTCTCCAGCAAAGAAGAGAAAACAGAACAGGAAGGACAATTATGCCATCATGTTAAGAGTTGTGAAACCATCTAGTAAAGTAGAAAATCTTGCAAGTTGTGTAACTGTGATTTCGCTATTGGGCATGGAGGCATGCATGACATAAAACAGCATGAAAAAGCTAATAAACATCATCTTGCAGCTTCATCATCAGCAACACAGCCAGAACTTATAACGTTTATAAATACCAGCGAGAAACTTGATGTAATTCGATTGGAAGTTCATTCTAAATTCCTTTTAGAAACGAACCTTCCTCTTTCAGTTGCTAGTGATGCTGGCAATTTATTGTGCACTTTTTCCAGACAGTAAAATTACAAAGGATTAATCGTGTGCTAGAATGAAAACAGTTCAGTAAAAAAACTTGCACAGAATTAATATCATCAGTGATAGATGGTACATTTGAACTGATAATGATTGAAAAATCAAGGTGTGGAAAAGGCTCCTATAAAAAGCTCGTGTCTGAGTGTGAGTGTGTTGCACTCTTCAGAAGGTGTAAGAGTGCAACAAATGCATCTTTGACATTAAATAATTTAGTTAGTTATTGGACTACTTTACTGATGGTTGTAGATGTAAATAGTTACATATGCATTAAAGTTTTTAAAATCAGTATTTGTTCTTGAAAATCAGTATTTTTGTATAAGCAGTCAGTATTTTTGTACTCTTTGGTTGGCAGCTATGCTACTTGCAGTTCCGACATGATGGATCAATATTTTTTATGATGCCCTCTGCATTCATTACCAAGAACAGTCTTCTGTTCATTAGCAATCAGATATTGGTAATAAGTGGTGTTTCAGGAATATCAAGCTGTTGCACTGAGGGAGATCAAACCTCATTTTACCATCAAGAAGGGAAGGATGATATATCAATGTAGATAATTTCATCCTGAAGAAAGTGGGCTATCTGTCCCACATATCAGACTAAACCCACACCAACAAATTTGCTTCTTATATTTTGGCTCACAAAGTTCAGACAGTCATCACAGTCTTTGTATAGGAGTGAAACTGTTCCCTAACATTCATTATCTATGCTGTGGGATGGAGATCCGAGTACACATCTCCAGTTCTTATCAGAAATCTTTCATCCCAAACGGCTCAATTTGATCTGGAGGAACCTTTACCCATAGTACAAAAGGTTACCTTTCTGGATCGTATGACAGCTTCATACAGACGCAGCTTCACAACTTCTGCTGGATTTGCAGGAGGGACTTTTTTTACCCTCAGTCTGAATCCGCTCCTCAACAGATGGAGTCTTCCAGTTGGGTTATCTAGAAGCTGTTTCATATACCTTTTGAGACTGGAGATAGCATCTCTGCAGTAAGGGGATGTATCTACCTCCACCTCTTATGCATTCTTCCAAGGTATTATGATGGGTAATGTATTTACAGAAGAAACCAATAATTTTAGTAAAAAAGGTTTCTTCTAGAATACTTACCCAATCATAATACATATACACCCTCACACCCTCACCGCAATTACATCCATATAGAGAGCATGCCTTCCACTTTAGTAGATAATGCCAATCCCAGTACCAAGGGGAGATAACTCTGCCTGACACCCACTTAGGTGGGCAGATAACTTGGAGCTTTTTTTACATTAAAAGTTTTTTCCCAGTAGGGCTGAATTTGCATGGTAATAGTAGTTCTCCTGAAGTATTATGATTGGGTTAATATTCTCAAAGAAACATTTTGCTATTAAAAAATTATATTTTTTTTTATAAATATTTCTTATTTTCACTTTAATGTCACAGTAATGGTATGGAATCAGTGTTAAAACTTTTATCAGTGTTAGTTAAATCAATTATGAATCAGTTGTGGTACAAAACCACCTTTTCAATAAAATCTGGGCACAAACATCTGGCTATGATTATCCCTGTCTGCTGATTCTGTGTCCCTACTCACTGCACTAGAATGAATATTGGTGATATTTATTTGAATCTTTCTAACATCATATTTGTCAGTAGTGACCAAAGGATGTTTCTTCTTTTCATTTAGTCAAATTGCCTTTACTTTTTGACAGTTCTTATTTTTTGCATCAACTTATTCCTTCACTAATTAGCTTACCTTGTTACCACCCTTGGAGTTATATTTTTTATATGGTGTGTTTATTATCATCAAGATCATCGATGAATTTGACTATGAGCAAGAGACTGCATATTAATTATGCCTTTATCTTTAGAAAGAAATTTCATCCCAATATTGTAAAATAGGTAACATCAGTCATGATAGAAAGTTTGGGATATAGTTTACAAAGGATGTGTTCTTACTATACTAAATAAATGTGCTTAGTGAAATGGTCAACTGTTAAGTTATGTAACAGGTTAGCAATAAGAGGCTTACTTAGGCCTTTTGTTTATATTTGAGTCCACAAGGAAGTTTACCTTAATTTGAATTTAAAAAAAATTGATGTAAGATTTAGATACATAAACAATGAATGTATTATTTGCTAAGTATAAATTTGATCAAATCTTACAGGAAACACAAAAATATCTTTTAGCATTTAATTAAGGGATTGTTGAATGAAATGGGAGATTAAGAAATAATCACCATTTATAATTGTGCACAAAAGTCATTGACCATCTCATTTTGAAAGGTTAATTGATTTGTTAATTGAGAAACTACCTTTATTATTTAATCCACTCTTCTTTTATTAATCTTTATTGGTGAGAACAAATAACTGTGTGTGCAATATCTTGTTGTCATTACAGTATATACTGGTGTTTTTTGACAGCTAGACAGTGGTATTTCCAGCATATGATCAGGAAACCATATCGTTAACGAGTGTCTTCTGAGTTGGTCACTGACACAAACCACCATGTGTGTTATCAAATAAGTTTGCAAGCTATTTGATGTTTCCTTATCCAATACATATGATATATTTATTGGTATATGATAGTATAAAGACTATAGACCATCAGTCCAGTAGTTTTATTGTTTTGTTTTAGTAAACAGATGAAAATATATTTATTACCAACTGATGGGCTTCACTAATTTGATCTCGTGTGGGCCTTTTGCGCTAATTAGGTCTTAACTATAATTACCCAGACAGTAAACTCCTTGACAAATCAATTGATAAAGTTCTTGGTTTCAGTCCTTAAACAATCAATATCATGAATGAGTACCCTTTATTTAATCTGTCACTGCCACAAAGCACCACAGTATAGCTCACATGTTTATACTTCTGTAGTTCAGTGTGGGAAGGAACTAAAAAAGAGACATAGGTACATTGTTGATGGAACAGTTGCACTTTGTTACAGGTTGTTTCATCATGTGGTGGATACAGACAAAATTGGTACCAAGATTCTACAGGAGATGAATCGTCTTCATATGCCAGGAGAGGTCACCTTCATGCCACTTAATAGATTGGATAACAGAGATACTCACTATCCAGAAACAAATGTTAGTACATGTATCTATTTCATATTTCTTTCATTTCATGCATTTTGTTGTAAAATTTTTATATAGTTTATGTTGCATCAAATAAACCTAATAGCACTTAAATACAACAATGTGTAGTAGTAGTTGCTTTATTTTTATTTAGGATCCTTAAAATGACCAGCTACATGTGCACCTAAAAAGATTCCTGTCAGTCCAGTTTGATCTAATTTCTATTTCAGGATGCCATCCCAATGATCAGCAAGTTGAAGTATGGAGATAAGTTCAGTCCCGCCATGAAGCATGTGTTTGGGAAAACGTTAATTTGCCGCAGTATGGAGGTGGCAACTCAGATTGCACGAACACAGAACCTGGACTGCATCACACTAGATGGTATGTGAGCACGTTGAAATTTTTTGGATTTATGCAAATTCTAGATTTACATATTCTTACATGAATTATTAGCCTTTTGATATGAGTTGACATTTTTATTCTGCATTGTGAATAAAGAGCAATTATCATTTAATCATTTGTGAATTTTATGGTATTCATTCATGTATTCAGTCTTTTTGTTTAATCTTGAAGTTGCTTTGGGATAGTGCATATTTTGTGGACACATTTGTTTCTTCTTTTTTTTCTTCAAACACATAATGACTTGCAATAATGATGCATATATTACGTAAGTTTCCAAATTAGATAGTGAATGTTGTAATATAATCTTGGCAATAGTTACAGGCTATTGAGTGTCATCTTTGGTAATGAGCACATGCAATTTAATACCATAATTAGTCTTTATTACGATTATTCTATGCCACAGTGGTCTTTAAAAGCTTGAATGGCTTTGTATTATCAAGTTATGTTAAGTTTGGCAACATAATTCAGAAGGATTAGGGATTGTTTATTCTGAGTTTTGATGATTTAGCCATTGGTGGATTTGTATTTTGTTTCTTGATTTCCATGCTTCTCCTAAGTACAGTGATACAGCATCCAGTAAAACATAACAGATTGAGTGTGTGTATGTGTGTGGTTTTGCAGAGCTTTGTTCACATGTAAAAAACAGTTCTGATGTTGTCCTTTTTTACATCAATAGGCAAATCTCAAACAATGAGTCCCAGCAGTTAAATAGGTGCATTGGCTAGGATAAATTTTATCTTGTCAGCATTAGCAGATAACAAGGCTCTGGTATTTTGCTGGTAGAGTCAGTTTCAGTTGGTGTTGAAGATCTGGTTGTGCTATTCTGTTTAATCAATTTGGTTTAAAATTGGTCATTTCTATGGTACTGACCAGATAATTGTTATCTTGCTGATCAGTGTTGGTCATTTGCCAGTGCGGCACTGTTCCCCCATTTTCATACTTAAATAGCCTTGGTATTGGCAAGACATCTGATGAGTAGAAATGGATTAGTAATATATCATTGATTGGTTTGTAAAAATTGAAGGATCATTACATTGTGATAAACTTCAAGAAGACAAACCCTTCCAAGTAAATATAAGTATGAAACATTAAAGTCAACGATTTTGAAAAGGTTGTAAAGGTTACAAAGTGCAGAATTCTTCAGGAAGACAAATTGTTTCAAAATAAACAGAGGATTTATTTCTTTTCGTACATTAATACAGATATATTTCATTATGTGGTACAAACAACTATACCCACACACCTTTTGTAAATTCACCTCACTTTCATATGCTGATCGTACAAATATGAGTGACTTAATAGAGCAGTAGGATTAGGATGACTTAACCTGTTGCTGTATGCTACATTATTGATTTTTTGTAAACTATTTGATCATATCTGAGCACAAAATGAGTCTGGTTCAACAGTACATCACAGCAGGTTTATAATAGTTGTCAAGGCAGTAAAAGGAAACAACTTCACAGATAAATGAATGTCATCAAGTCAGATTTATTCAGCAAAAATTAATTTCTGTGTGTGAAAGATAATGTAATTTCTATTTATTTGTTCTAGGTCACAAAGTTTTTGTTTTTTTCCTGCAGATATAACTTGTGTAGGCACACACAATCAGGCATCACATGACATCCCCGTGTGAAAATAAAAGGATATTTTTTCACATGTGGTAATATAGGAATGAAAATAATATGAAAATTATTTAACACTTAAATATATAATAAAAGTAAATATTTTCAGTTACAAGATAATCTTTGGAAACTAGATAACTACCAAGTTGAGAGGATAAAGTCCTAACCATGAAGGAAATTTTTTTAAATGCAAAGCACATTATTTTCGAAGTCAGAAATTTGTGCTGGTGGAACATCGTCAGAAAACTGCATGATCGAGTTGACACCATAAAATTTCTGTCTCGCAGTTTGTAAGTAAATAAACTTTATGAGAATGTGCTCCATTGTCAGTGGGTACTAACACAGTATGTATTCTGGTCAAGGTTCATTCTTCAAGAGGTATGCATCAGTCAGGCATGTGTGTCCTGTACATGAGTGACAGAATACCACCTCATCTCTGTGATATGCTCTATATAAATGATACATATAGTGTTCTGCAGAGCTGGTTTTATATTTTTTAGAGCATAAATATTTAATGTTTATACGTCCATGATAAGTGTGATCTTATTGTTATGCTGTTGTCCATCCAACCATCTGTTACCAAGTTTGTTTCTGCACAATAAATAGAGTTCTCCATTATATATGAATACTAAACTTTATGCGTGGCTTGCACGTGGGGTAAGGAAGAAACCTATTGATTTTGGAATCAAAATGTCAGTGTTCAGGGTCACAGTGACTGAAAGTAGAAAAATTGTTTCTGCACAATAATATTAGTTTTTCATCATAGACCTGGACCAAACTTTGTGGCTGGCCTGTACTTGGGGTAAAGAAGAACTCCATCGATTTTGGGGTCAACGATGAAAGTCACTGACTTGAAGAAGAAAAATGGTTTCAGCACAATTAACATTAAATGAAAGGTTAAGGTCATTGAATGTATAAAAATTGTTTTTGAAAAATTATTCAGTTCTCAATGACTTAACAAAATTCTGGGTGACTTATATGTTGAGTAATAAAGGAGCCTATTGATTTGTTGGTCAAAGGTTAAAGTTACAGAAAGAAGGAAGAAAAATAATCTTGCAATGTAACTTTAGTTCTAGACCTTATTCTTAAGGTATTGAAGAGGCCTTTTGTTTTTGGAGATAAAAGTTCAAAGGTCAAGGTCAGAAAATGGGTATTTACAGAATAACTTGTTCTGGAATGAATTTCTTGACTCTGTTTTGTTGGTGGACTGTACTTAGCATAATAAAAAACCCTGTAGATTTTGGGTACTAAAGGCCTGAGGTAATGGTCATATTAAATCTAATAAGAAAATAATGGTTTCTGCACAATCTGTTTAGTTTGGGACTGCATAACATGACTAAATATTTTGGTTTTCAAGACCCGTTGGTCAATATTTTTTAGAGTAAATCATGCCTGACTAGGGCCTACTTAGAGGTCTATTAAACACAGGGTGGGCATAAACTGTGTCATTGATTGTGCCCTTTCTGCTGTCAGAGAATACATGTTGAATTGTTATATATTATCAGGTGACCAAGTAAGTCGCCGAGGAGCATTGACGGGTGGGTACTATGACACACGGAGATCACGTCTGGAGCTCCAGAAAAGTAAGACTGAGCTTGCGAAGAAACTGCAGACAGAGGAGTCAGAGTATGCGACTCACAAGGCGAAGCTGGAGGAGCTAGAGGCTCAAATAAACCACAGTGTCAGTGAAATGCAGAAAATGGAGACCAGAAATAGCAGAAACAAGTACAGAACTTTTCATCTTACATGTAGTCTTACAAAAACAAGCAAGCATATTATGCTTTAGTCATTTCTACATTAATTCGACATTACAGGAAACCAGGCATAAAGCTAGGCAATAGATTATATATCATCTACTTTATTCTTTATTAACTAGTGTGGAATCAAAGTCGCTATATACAACTGTGCTCTTGGAATAGACCTTGTTCTCATTTTGACTGATATGACATGATGCATAAATTGAATGAAATTAGATAAATAGAAATAAGCATATTGAAAGATGAAAAACCATACATACTTTTATGAGCCATGATGAGAAGACTCTGTATTGGATAATGAATTATATCCTTGATTTTCTTATAATTTAAAAATTCATACTTATGTGTTAAATTTTGTTTTTGCTAGTGTTTCTTTTGTACATGTTAGTGAGAATTTCTGAATATCATTTAGATTTGGAAGAAAAAAATTTTGATTTATTTGCAGAGATATTTTTGACAAAATGAGGGCAGATGTGAGGCTAATGACTGAGGAACTGAAGAATTTAGAGAAAAATAAGCCACTGAAGGTAATCCATTTGTCTATGCTGGTATGCAGATGAGCTTGATAAAAAGCAATTCTGACAGATTTGTCCATTGTCAGGTTGGTCTTTCTTAATATATTTCTAACTTGTAAATGCTGTATTCAGTCCAGTGGACGAACTTGCCCCCAATAAACTCTGGTCCCCATCTTATCCCCAAACTTCCTTTTTTTTTGCTTTCAAATTCGAGCTGCTTACCTTGAACCTCAAAGTATCCAGTATGCACTCATTTAAGGAAACAAAATTTTCATAAAATAAGTTGATCAACATGTTAAGTGCATCAGATTGTATTATAAATGTGATATCCATGAAAAACAATTTGAAAACGAAACAGTTGTGCTAAGCCGCTTGACTTTTGGAACTAAATACACATGTTTATTCCGGAGCAAAATGATACCGTAAGGTGATATGCTTGGTTTATCGAAGCTGGTTGGTGTTTCTGTTTTTGTCGTGACTGTCCCACAACTGCTGAGATCTGTACAACACTTAAAAACTGACAGAGAACATTGTAATTAGCTCTGCTGGTCTAAAACCAGAAGTGCTTTTGTGATGTCCTGTTTTCCTTTGTCGAATAGCAGAAGTTATTATTGCCCCATCTTAACTACTGTGAGAACTGCCATGGAACTTCACACACCTATTCATCTCAAGGTTGAGTTGGTCCTGAATGGCAGTGTCATTCAGAGATTCAGCAACTAGGGATGCTTAGCAAAAACTTGTTTTGAGAACTAGTTTGTCCTGAGTGAGAATTGTGCAGATCTGACCAATGTGACCATTATCAGAATCATTTTATCACTTCTTCTGTATGAATTATCTTATCAGTAGTGTTTCACCAAGAGCCTTTTGATGATATCATTGAGACTCAGTGAAAATGGTGTCACTTGAACATCCAGTGTGGCTGCCATTGAGGCTAGCTTGAAGTTGTTATCACCATTTTTCCTTAATGTAAGATCCTATCAACATGGGATTTTCTTTGGATGTCTAGTTGATTCTAAATGTAAATGGTGCTTATCTGACACCCAATATGGCAACCATGGTGGTCCTAAATGAAAATGATACCCATCAGACAGCCAGTAACGCTGAATATTATGTTTGGTTGGTCCAAAAGGAGAATGTAGCCCCTAACACAGTTCAGAAAGACCTTATGTGATGTTTACTTGGTCCTGAATGAAACTTTTTCAGTAAAACTACTTATGATGTTGACTTGGTCCTCAATGAAAATATTGCTCCTTGGACATCCAGTAGGACTACTTATGATGTCTAGTTGGTCCATCCCTCAGACATCCAGTAATACTGCTTATGGTGTCTAGTTGGTCCAAAATGAAAATGTTGCTCCTAGGACATCCTGTAAGACATGACATTGGCCCTAAATGATAACTTTGTCCCTTGAACATCTGGTAAGACTTTTTATTATGTCTGCTTGATCCTAAATGTAACTGTTGCCCCAGCGACATCCATTAGGAATGTATTGTCCATTCTGGATTAGCTGCCTGGATTTCCATAACAAGTATGCTGTGATTCTTGATTTGCATGAGATTGGGGAGCATACTTGAAGGTCTTAGTCCAGTTATACAGGTTTTTAGAAAGATCAAAATTTCATTATGGTTTGATTGTGTATGGATCAGTTTGTGTATATTACTTGCATATTCGTGATCCAGTGCACAGTGAGGGACTTGGACTCTGTATGGGAGCATTCAGAATGTCCCATTTAGAAAGGCTGTATGGTGAGGCACATGAACCACCACAATATCTTAGACAAACAAGCTGGGCTCTTCAGTATATTACCAAGCTATCCATCTAATCCTGCATATGATATTGTCATTTGGACCCAGATAGTAAGTCTTGTAAAGTCAGAAACCAAATTTTTATTCCATATTTTGGTATATGAATTTACAATCATGTAGATTTAGGTTAGGAGAAACTTGAAATTTCATCCCAGTTCCACCCATATATTTAGGATTGTAGTAGATCTAATCTTCAGAGCCCAAGATCTTGTATGGTCTGTAGATCTTAGGGTTAGTAGTGGGTTGGGAGGAAATATGCTTGTTGTGGAAAGATGGTATATAAACTTTAGATGATTTAAGATAAATTTTCCTCCATTTATTCAGGACAGAAGTGTATCAAGCCTACAGGGCAGTCTTGATGCAATGAAAGCAACAGCCCAGTCACTGAAGGAAGAACTTGGGACGGACCTTCTGTCTCAACTTTGTGTAGAAGACCAGCAAGAAATGGACTATCTTACAGACCAGATAAAAACACTGACTCAGCAAAACAAGGACTCGCTCAAAGAAAGAATCAAGGTGCATTTATGCAAAATCTTTGTCACAGTCTTTTTAATGACAGTCATGTTACTATCTCGGTACTGCCAGACAGGATTTCTTTCAACATGTAAAGCCACAGATTAGCATGAACCACATTTTACTCTTATGAAATTCTTTCAGTCATAGTGTAACATTTATTTATCATTCCTAACAGTAATAAATAACAATTAATGTAGTTCAGATTGCATCAGATTGCAAGAAGTATGAAAGATAAAGTGTTTTCACCTTTCATCATATTTCCATACTTATTTACACACACAGAATACCCATTAGTGCATATGTATGTCTTTGTAATGTCAGCATATCTACAACTTAAGGAGGGAGACATTAGATTGGTTTATGAATGTTAGTTTGCAAAATTGGCTCCTAATTTTAATATAAACCTGCTGGTGGGGTTAAGCAACACAGATAGTGGTTGTTGACTGAGAAGAGTTATTTGTAAAGTAAGAAAGCTTAGATGTATTTTTGTCATTCATATTATTGGTTTTGTGTTGGCAGATTGGAGTGTTACAAGTTGCTTATCCAGCATACTCACCAAAATTTAGATTATTAATCGTTTCTGAGAGGGTATATCATGGCATGACTCATATTTTCAGAATCATTATCATTAAGTAAAAAGTTAACACTTTTTATCCACTTTTTGGTTGCTCTGAACACCACACATTTTAAAGACCCAACGATAAATAAGCCACATGTGATGCAGGAAGTGCCCCCACCCCTGTTCCTTGCTGATACATTCCTGAGCAATCAGAAAAGCCCACTTGTTTGTTAAGTCAACTTGATTACTGTCATTAATTATTATCTATTACTTGTATTTTAATTTAGCCCTTTCAGAAAAAAATAAGAAGGATTATAAAATATTTTTTATTGTTCCCTTTAACATATGTATGTGCATAGTATTCAGTTTTGGCTGTTACACTTCCTAAATTGGTGTGTTGTGAGATCAATAAAGACAACACAGAAAGAGGTAAAATATTAGTGAAAATGAAAGAAAGAATAATAAAATGATACAGAGAAATGCTGTTTTGTTTCTTCATATGAAACTGCTGTCAAAAATACTTGTGTGAAATAAGTTTACTTCACTCTCTGCAATTCTTTGTAATTTAAAATTGAGCACAGATCATGATCATCAGTGATTGATCTACATAAATACAAACATTTATACTCAGTGTTTCCCTTTACCCTCATTTGTGCTTTTGAGACCCACATATTTTTTATTTGACCCCCAGTTTTGATACCAAAGGTTGGTTTTTACTCAGTCTGACCCCCAGTTTTGACAGCATGGAGATTTTGTACTCTTAGTCTTGCACCCTTAGGGGATACACTAATACTTCATACTACAGGTAGCAAACTTTCCTGTTAAAATTTAAATCCTTCAGAAAAATGCATGTCATTATACTAGAACTGTTGTTTAAAATGAGTTATTATTAAATTAATTGTATATACACTAATTAACTAATTACAGCACAAGTTATTATTAAACTCCAGGTATATACACTAATTGCAGCATAAGTACTTAATAAACTCCATGTGTATACACTAATTACAGCACAGTACTAAAGCTCACACTAATCTGATATTTGGCACAATCTACTGAATTAATGTTATGTCAGTGAAGTCTCCTGATATTGATGGTTGTCAGAGAAATAATCCTGAAATTGCAGAATCCCACATGTCCAGTTTCTCAAAGTCACAGATAGTTAAATATGATCTCTCAGACATTTCCTCTTAAGTTGCAGCTATCCTTAAGCCTGAATTGACATAGGTTTTAAAGGAAAATAGAAATCAATGGCAATATAAAATAATAGTTAACGCACTTTAGGAGAAAACCTTACTCTAAAGCAGAAAACCTTATTCTAAAGCATCATCTCCAATCGTAATGCCAATATCTAATTATTTACACACTTTCTTGGAGCTGAATTTCCGTGACCTCCTATGCATAATTTCCTTGCCCATTTGGTTACTTTCATAATGTGACATCATAATAGCGACTCCAGCATTCCAACTGCAAGTTGCTTGGGTTCACTTCATGTGAAAGACGGTGCTGTTTTTCATTGCTTACAGGTGTACTAGCACCCTAAGAAAAGGCTTTGGACTACATTTTTTTTCTTTTCCAAAAGAAAGGCATAGAAAGCATGGTTACATTATTGCAAGTGAGTTGATTTCAAATCAAACACAATACAGCACTCTGTGCTCATTATATTTCTCAAAAGAATGTTACGAGAGGGATCTTGAAAAAATGGCTACTCTTGGATACGCAAATGCAAGGTATATACACATGAAGTTCAGTGTGTAACATATGAACAGCAAGAATGAATGTTTCTTTATAACTGATCACTGATATTTCATCAATATCTGCCTCATTTTTTTCCCAGACCATTTCTTAAATGCTTTCCTGAAATCAAAATTCTCAACACTGGGCCCATCAATAGAAATTCTCATTACATTTTTAAGAGTAGATATACCCATAGAATTTTGTTTGTTTTGATCAGATTCCGGCGACTGAACCCCCTCTCACAGTCTGCAGTAGAAATATGGGCAATAAATAACATGGTAGCTGCCTCAGATGCAGCTGGATATAAATCTTTCTTTTTCAGAGCTAGATTAGCCATATTCTTTGTGCTTGATACAGACTCATTTTATAAAGTAAATTTTTAATCTTTCATTGATATAAGCGACTTGGGGTCCTTTACAGTCGACAACTGGCATCCTTGTAGTGGCATCCTGTGTTACTTGGTGAAGTTCAGACCACAAAAACATGTCAGTGAAGTAAATAATCCCTAAAACAGTAAGCAGTCCCAAGTGCATCTCACACTCAGTTTGCAGTAATAAACATAAATTAACATCATATGCCAGTGACACTGAATCTTTTTGCTGAACTGTTCAACAACAGAGTATATCCCCTGTCATTCCTTATTTCCTACTAATCACATTTAATTGCATCTCAAAACCGACGGACAGCTTGCAGTTAGCTGCAATCATGTTCGAATAATGTCTTATTCGTCATCTACCGACATGATCGACTGAACGCTGCAGATAGTGAAAACAAGTATTAAGTGGCCCGAGTTGCTTATATCGATAAAAAATTAAAAATTTACTTTATAAAAATTTGTCGCCAGCAATTTTTGCTAGTCAGTAAAAAATAGCACCACTTTCAAACATTTTTCGCATTTAGCAAGAAGCCTAGCGGAAGCCCTGTAATATTATTAGACAATATGTATGTATGCATAAATGTACTATTATTAGACAATAAGTATACATAAGTGCACTATTATTAGGCAATAAGTATATATGCATGAGTGTCTTATTATTAGACAATAAGGATTCATGCATAACGGTACTGTTATTACACAAGAAGTATACATGCATAATGGTACTATTATTAGACAATCAGTATATATGCATAAAGGTACTATTATTAGATAATAGGTATACATGCATAATGGTACTATTATGAGACAATCAGTATATATGCATAAGGGTACTATTATTAGAGAATCAGTATATATGCATAAGGGTATTATTATTAGACAATAAGTATACATGCATAGTGGTACTATTATTAGACAAATGGTTCTATTATTAGACAATCAGTATATATGCATAAAGGTAATGTTATTAGACAATAAGAATACATGCATAATGGTACTATTATTAGACAATCAGTATATATGCATAAGGATACTATTATTAGACAATCAGTATATATGCATAAGGGTATTATTATTAGACAATAAGTATACATGTATAATGGTACTATCATTAGACATTAAGTATCTATGCATAAGGTACTATTGTTAGTCAATAAGTATACATGCATAAGGGTACTATTATTAGACGATAAATATATATGAATAATGGTACTATTATTAGACAGTAAGGATTCATGCATAATGGTACTATTATTAGATGATAAGTATACATGTATAATGGTACTATTATTAGATGATAAGGATACATGTATAATGGTACTATTATTAGATGATAAGGATACATGTATAATGGTACTATTATTAGATGATAAGTATACATGTATAATGGTACTATTGTTGGACGATAAGTATAGATGTATAGTACGATGATTGTAGATCTAAAATGCAATTGGGGCTTGCCATTCTTCCTCCAACTCTTTCAGTGTTATCTTGATTATCACTTAAGGTTGAGACTGCATAGAACTCTCATCATCATCAATGTTAACAGTGGAAGAATCATCCATAAGTGTTTCATATTGGTACGGCTAGATGTCTGTCTCGCTTCCAATGTTTTTATTTGTATTCAAGGACTGGCTAGTATTGCATCATGGGACCACATGATCTGTTGTCTCATCAAAACTCGGAAAAAATCAGCAATTTACAGAATCATGGTATCTTCACAATATAATTACTACATGCCCACAATATTTTTTTATAAACATTACAGTTGACTTAGAATTTGTAGAGAATTACAAACATAAAGGGATAAGTTTTATTTCTAGTCTCCTTTAATGCTTGAAGATTCGATATAAAGTGCATTAATTTTCGTCAGTGGTATCTTTATTTTTCCTTCATGGTGTTTATGGCCTGTGTTCTGCATCAATTGATTTGTGATTTCAGTTCTGTGTAGTATTTGTTTACAGCCAAGTCTAATGATTGGAGTTCATCTGTATATGAGGCAGGTACAAAAGAGTGATTCTATTGTGTTTAAGCTTAGATAGCATTTTTGCACTTTTGATGGCTTTATACACATCAAAAATTGCCACAAGCTACTGATTACATTGAGCAGAATGATGCTGGTCACTTTTATGATTCACATAATGGAAAGATGACATCATCTACATGACATGAATTTTACCACTCTTAAATTGCTGTGTTAATGCCATGATCATCTGAACATACTGATAAAACAACTGTATGGACAGTTTTTAAGAACAGATAAGAAAGATGGCATCTGTAACTGCTTTACCTCATGTTGATGGCTATGTGGGATCTCTCAGTTTAGGTGATTGAACCTGATAGTTTGATTTGTGCTCATGTTTGATTTTCTTATATTTGTAACCACCATTTAAGCAACCACCCTTTGTTGTCAGCATACTTTTCTCTTGTATTTATTTTTGGATATTTGTAGAGGTTAGTCCATGAAATGAAATGAATATGTAGACTTTGACAAGGAAATCCAAAAAATTCAAGTACCCACAAAAATGTCTTTCTTACGAAACCATGAAAATTGATACCCACAAAAATAACGAAACCACATTATATCAGGGTTCCCACACTGCCAGGAAAATGTCGAGAGAAAGAACTGTTTTGTTTCCAACAAGGAAAATGTCGAGAGAAGAACAGTTTTGTTCCCAACTTGGAAAAGCCCTTTAATTTTGCAGATATTGATCAAAGTTGGGGGGAAAAACTGAATTTTCAGCCACCAATGAATTACACAGAAAATAACAGGGTTATAATTGAACTGATGATGAATTAAGTTTATTGAGTTCATATCAGAATCTTCAGAGCTTGTGGACCTCCTTAGTTGAGATACAGTTGCTGAATGAATTATCTATGTGCTTGCCCTGAACATATTTGTCTAGTCAATCCAATTGCATGGCAATCATGTTAGTCCAGTAGACTGGTTACTTTTTAGTAAACTCCATATTGGTATTATTTCTTATACAGATTATAGAAAGACCAATCTAACATCACATTGTGCCAACATGTCTGTGACATGAGATCCCAAAAAATAAAACTTGTCTTCCCTATTTCTTCTTTTGATATGTAAAGTTAAATGTATTGTTATAAATTTTTGATTATTTTTGGGTAGTTGGCACTGAGAGCATGTTAAGCATTATTATCAATAGCAACCTTTAATACCCCCAACTGTCCTTTGCTGTGAATTTGCTATCAGACCTTACTAAATATGTACAAATCTAGAGACTGTTGGGGCAATTTTCAATACAGAATCCCATGGTATTGGTGTCTTTGACTGTGACTGCATTTAATATACAGTCCATATTCGAATTACATTGAAAGTAGATGTTAGGGCACCAACCAGAGAGGAAAACCACTCATCCTGACATCGTAAAAATTGGCAGTATCTAGGAAAACTTGATTGCTTACTCATCCCTGGGCCGAGTGGATGCAGATTTGCACCTTAGGAATATCTCTGCATTTTCTACTCTTAACAAGCTCAGAAGCTTAACAGCTAGTTAACATCAGTGATCAATTACTTTTGCCATTTTATTGTTCCATTACATGTTGCATAAGAAGCTGACTTAGCTTTTTACACAGGCATCTGACACTTACTTGATACTAAACTGGGTTCAGATCATGAAATATTACTTTCAGGGTGATGACAGCAGGCTTGCGTTGGGTACCAGTGGTTTTTTTTAGAGCTCAAATAGTGTAGTGGTAATTAGTACAATTACAAAATGGGATGACTGACATTTCCCTGACTACAGCATAACTGGATTTTAAAAAAAATTCAATCCTTCTTTTTATACAAAGATAAATAAATTTTAAGGACTTTGTCTCAACATTTAAAACAGCTCTTTTCTAAACAAAATTTTTTTGTACCAAGATATGCTGTTAAGCAGAGTAAAGTTATAGGACCAGTAACTTGTTTCTAGTGATGCATCCTGTGGTTAAGTACATGGTCATGTCTAATTCAGATGTTATGGAAGCGTCTCAAAATATAAAGAGCTTTTGATTTGAAAAATGCATGTTTTCTGAGGCAGAACGCATTTTCATTCAGTTCATCAAAGGTCAAAAGTGAACCTTAACAAAATGTGTTGTATTTTCGTTAGCTTGAGGGTGAAAAAAATCGGCTTGAGAACTTGCTCCACAACAATCTGATGAAGAAGAAAGAGAAAATTTTGGCTGACATGCAGGAAGAATCTGTTGAAGACAGGAAAACACGACTCGGGACAGCCTCCACTGAGCTGACCACAGTGGATGACCGACTCACTGAGCTGAAGAAACAAGTGAAAGGTATGCATTGATTATGGAGAAATCCCCCAAATTATCTAGATATTTGTCCATATCCTTTTATTTAGATTATCACAAAATAAGGATTAACATTTGGCTCTAATGAATACAGTGGTCCCCCTCTTGTACGGCCACCCCTTCTGCACCAGGAAAGTGGCCTTATAAGACGGGTGGCCTTTCCAGAGGGGGACTAAATTAGTTGTGAGAAGTATATGTAATGTAAGAAAGCTACATATTTCAAAGCATTTAATATCTTCATTTAATATCTTCGTTTAAAAGTAACATTAATTATTAAATGGTTCTTCTTGTCTTAAGAATATACATTAATAATTTTATTCTTGACATAAGTGTGATATGCGAGCGGGTATTGTTGTCATGCACATAGCAAAACCATTCAGAAACATCATTTAAATTTTGGTACATACATAATTCCCTTTCCATTTGCTCTATTTTCTCACTGTTGCTGAATAATCTCCTTAACAGTTACAGCATTGTTTATTTGAGTCTTTTCAGCATAAAATTGTTTTATTTGAGTCCTTTTTACATAAAAGTGTTCTGCAAGTCCCCCCTCCCCAACCCCCGATGTTGTAGAGTAGAATAACCGACTTTCTTCTAAAGTAATACGTCTCCATTTACATGATGACATGTTAATGTTTGGTAATGATTTATTTGGATGTTGCTAACAGTTTGTGATTTAATTATGAAGAAAAAACTTTTGTAGAGTGGACAAAATGCCTTCTTCGTAAAGGAAGCGATAGATGTATTTTCACGTGATTTTTCAGTCTTTGTCTGGTACCCAGTTTTGTTCAAAGTTAATTTCTCTGTGTATGTTAATCCACAGAATCTATATTTTGCCTATGTTGACCATGTTATGATCTTGACAATTATGTCCAGTCGTAATCATAAAGAGAAGAACTCAACAGATGTGTGAGGCCCAAAACTCCATCACAACATTGTTGAGGCCATTCCCTGTAAACATCGGCTTTTATAGATAATGATATAATATTAATTTTAGTGTTACATGCACTTTAGCCAACACGTATTTCAATAATGGAAACCTGACATCGGGAGACAGGTATCAACGGTAGAGATAATCTGATTGCTTACCTTACGATATAAATTAATTATTGGTTCTGGACACATTTGAAATAAAGTGGCCACTTGTGAGGGGAACATTTTACATTTTTGTGCTAATGTGCTGGCTGCTGGTCGTGTTAGAGGGGTGGCCATTCTTGAGGGGTACTTTTGAACACAAACTCATCGGTGCCTAGGGATTCTGGCCGTAAGAAGCGGGTGGCTGCTGGTCATGGGGGCCATTCAAGAGAGGGACCACTGTAAAAGAAAGCAGACTTTTCCTGATAATACAATTCTGGGCCTCACTGTACAGCTGTTTTACATGAGTGCTGATATTGTTAATCAGCATGTGGGTTACAGAATCTGAATGGTGAATTGATGTTTAGAACCCTTTTATCACTCCAGGGGTCATGTCTTGCAAAGCATGGTGCAATTGGAATTCCCGACAAATTGCTCTTGCAGCTGTAACAGGTCCATTAAACTCATTATCACACCCTTTTATTACATAAGCATTTAATTTTACATCTTTGACATGCTGTTCAATACAGACATTCATTTTGTATTTTCATATCACTTGCCCAGATTGGAACTAGTTACAAGTCATCTCATATTGACACATCATTATTTTTGACAATGAATCAAACTTACATCAATACCAGTTCATTTTAATTTCATTCATGCTGTATAGCTAAAATATTTGGAGAGTGTAAAAGAGGATGTGTATAATTAATAGAAAACCGCATTCATGTTTTATTGGAGGTCCAATGAAAGAACTTTTTTGATAAGGCTTATGACTACATCTTGACCTGCTGGCCTCTATGTATCCCTTTGCCTTGCCATGCTCGGTCTTTCCACCAATTTGGAACAAAGCATGTATGTAGTTTTGTGTTTTTATCATTTTGCTCTTGTATCACAGGAGGTTATTATTACCAGGTAGTTATTTATCCCATATTATTTAAATAATATTTATTTTTTAGCTTTGTATATTTTGTTTTGTCACATGATCGTTTTCATATCTTCATTTAGAACTGGATGAGCAGTTAGACACCATTAACAAGGAGCAAAAGGAGCTGCAAACAAATTTAGAACATTGGAAGGTAATAAAAGAACTGAATATTATCAACAGCTCATCCAACTATGAAAACTAAAAGGAATTTGTTCTCTTGCAGTTTTCTCTAGACTTTATAAACAACAGATAAGTTGAATATCTTAACCTCTGTTTAGTTTTTTTTTTGATTTTCATATTCCCTCCTTTGAATATGTTCCGTAGCACCTTAGCCTTAAGAACATAAGCCATACTACTTCTTGAATGCAGCAATTCCAAATGACAAAAATTTGGTCATTGTCTATATACCACATAGCAAAGAGAAGAAACTCTCACCCATTACTTCCTCTTCATTCCAGCTATGTGGAGCTAGTTTAAGCTCTTGCTTGGGTCCTGCATTGCCTCTTCAAATCCTTCATCAATCTTAATGAATTTAAATCATTCTTCAATAAATGTGGTACAGTTCTATGTGTTCAAGTGTTTGCAAGGAATTGTAAACTATTGGGAATTTTTGTGGATATTTTCATATTTATCAAAGTTTGTGGACTTCATATTTCGATCCTCATATGTCCCATGTGAACGCATCACTTATATATGTGTGATGTACGTTTGAGTTACAAACACAGTTGAATATGATATTTTGTGATGTCAGGGTAGTGACCTTCAAATTCATATGTAGGGTTAATTTCCCAGCTATTGCACTCCACTGGTCATAGACCAAAAGAGTTCATGAGATGGCTTTTCATCAGTTGACAGTTGTCCATTAGCACAAGTTTGTTCTTGCTACTTCTCCTGAACTATTTTGGAGAATTGCCATGAAACTGTACACACATACCATACTTGGATAGCCAGTATGGCCACCACAGCCGCCACCTTGAAAATCTTGTTATCACTACTCCTTCTGAATGGATTGTCTTACCAAAATGGGGGGGGGGTTAACGAAAAGACGTCTTATGATGTCTAGTTGGCCCTAAATGAAAACAGTGCTAATCTGATGTCTAATGTGGCCACCACAGCAAAAATCTTATTGCTATTCCAGAAGAATGGATGGTCATATCAACATGGGGTTTTTACTGAAGACTTGCGATGTTGGTCAAAAATGAAAATGATGCCAATCTAACCTCCAAAATGGCTACCACAGTGGCCATATGGACAATCTTATAATTTACACTTCTGCTAGATTGCTTGTCATGTCAGCATTTTGCATTTCACCATTGTGCTTGGTCCTAAGGGCTGTTCCAGTAAAACATTCTTTGGACCCAGGGAAGACACCTGTAATGTGCCCATAGATGATGTTTAGAATTTTGTCTCATTTTCATATGAACTCCTTGAGTAATCAGAGTACTCTGGAATGTATTTTTCAAGAAGTGCCATCCGCTGGTACCAAGTATATTGAAATGGAACAGCCTTAAATGGAAATGGTGTGTGTCTGATATCCAGTATGGTCACCATGTCAGCCATGTTGAAAATCTGGTTGTTGTTACTCCATAAAAATGGAAAATCATATTGATATGGAGTTTTCCCCAGAAGAGTTCTTAATGGTATATAGTTGTTCTTAAATAAAGATGATGCAAATTAACCCTCAATATGGACACCATGGTGGTCATCTTGAAAATATATCTCTACTCCTTCCAAATGGTGGTTATATTATAATGGGTTTTTTAGCAATAGACTTCTTAGTATGCCTGGTTGGTCTTAAATGAAGATGGTGGCAATTGTGCTTCCAATATGGCTTCCACAATGGCTGTCTTGAAAATCCTGAAAGATGAAAGTGAAGCATGATTTGATTTAGTTTTCTGAAATGCATTGTGTTGAGTCTAAACCTGAAATCATCTTCCCAAGTTAGCATAGTGGAGGATGCTTGATTGGCACCAGTCCCCCCCCCCCATATCCTGGAAAGGGTTGTCAGCCACCATCACATGTACTCCAGTAGTGCCTTGGAGTTTATGGGAGAGTTTCCTTCCTTATTTAGATAGCTGAGTCCCCCTGCGTGTGTGAACATTGCTTTTGGGTCTGTTAGGCAGGACGCATGCAGTTGGATTCTGATTTGGCTGATGTGTTTCCAACTACCATTACTGCACACTGACATACCAGTAGTTAACCGTCCTTCTTTGCCTTCCGTCAAGCTTGTCAGTAGGAACTCAGATTTAGAAATGGAACGTGCTGCATAACCAACTGCCAGTTCAATTGTATGAGTAACCTTATCGGTGCCAGGATAAGTTGTTCTTAAAAAAAATGTGATGCAAATTAACCCTCAATATGCCAGGATAATTATGGGTGCCAGGATAATTCGTTATCTGTTTCATTAGCTAACCTGCCTACCAGCATGTTGTCCAGCCATGCTTCAGACCACTTTCATCTGATTTGTGTCTTGGCAAGCACATGTTTTGGTACTTTTATTGCTAAAATGTGCCAAAAGATGTGATTTATTTATTTCCTCTTTTGAGGGCTGGATTTGCAAGGTAGTTGGTATTTTCTTAATTACAAGCTGGTAAGTACATTCAGGATTCTTTATAATGCTGTCTTCAGGAGACAAGATATTGATCCACATGTTATCCAAGACCTCGACACCACAATTTATAATAAGTAAAGCCATTGATTTCATACATGGCTTTCATTTTCCAACAACCACTTTACCAGGATATGGTCATAACTGATGTAAATGCATAAATAAAAATTGATTAAGATGAAGTTATAATTTGCTTTGACAGTACACAAATAAAGTCCATAAAGTTTGACAGAAATGCATAAAGCTGATAAAAACTTGAAAGCAGGAAGTACATCATGCATTCAGTTGTTTGGGAATCCATATAAATGGTTTATATATATATATAAAAACACCTCCATGTATATGGTCCTGACTCCATTAACTTGATAATTGTTCAGTGGGACTGTTAATTAACTAGCAGACAAATGATGTCATACCAAGCATACCATATGTGACCACTCTGATAGATTACTGGATTAATCAACTGAAAGGTTTCTATTGTTGTTCTTTTAAATGAAGATAGAAGGATTTCAAACATATCTGCTGGTTGTTTGTCCAAATTTTGTTACTAATTGTATGAAAATTTTGTAAATCATTAATGAACTTGCAGAAGGCAGATTTGACTACTTTTGCACGTTTGTAGTCATTTATTCAGTTGTCCTGCCAAATCATTACCACCTGTCTGAATGTGTTTTAGCTAGCTGTGTCAGTACAAACATAATGAAAATGCTGAACAGTACCATTAGTATTAATTATTAGAATTCATAAAACCTAATCCGATATTGAGGCTCCATATACATGTATGCATGAAATTATAAAGATTTACACAAGAAACTATCTACAGTAGATAATCATAGCATGTATTCTAATAATACCTGACACAATGTATTTGCCAGGGCCAGGAGAAGGAACATCAAGAGAAGATCAGTGAAGATGCCAAAGAGCTGGAAAAGATGTCCAATAAACAGAGCTTGCTTCTCAAAAAGGTAATTCTGTGGCCATTAAAGGTCATCCTGGTCTGTGCAGCCAAGATTCATCTTTAAGCAATTGATTTTACATGATTGATTTATACTGTGTATGTTCATATTTTCCTATTTTAATGTAAAACAAAAATTACAAATACCTCTCTATTCAGTCATATCTAATCTTCTACACACTTTTTGCTTGCTATAAACAAATAGGACTAATGTTCCTCATGTTACATAAATTTTGCCGAAGAAGGGAATATAGATGTACTGTTATTTTGAACATACTTCAGGTAGACAAGAGGTCCACCTAAAAATATACTTGCTTGCTATGCAGAAAATAATAAAATTAGTTTATGAATTGCACAATTTGGCTGAATTTTTCTTTTTCTAGATGTACATATTTGATACATTTTTGGTACATATAAGTTCATTATTGGACAGTGTGCAGCAGCTTGAGCTTTTGAATTTATTTTCATCACTAGAATATATAAGCAAATTGTAATGGAAATCATATAAGCGATAGTTCAGAAAAATAAGATTCATATTTGTTCCTCCATATTCCTCCTTTCACTTTATCAACTGTTTGGGTTGTTTTGGTGGATTTTTTGCTTTGTAAACTTATGATAATTTCTGTAATTGCAGAAAGATGAATGCATGAGGAAGATTCGTGAACTTGGCTCCTTACCAAGTGATGCCTTTGAGAAATACCAAAACTTGGGTGTGAAGCAGGTAATGAACAGTGCTTGTTCAGAAAAGGGATGCAGTGTGAGGTTAGGGATAGGGTTATCCTAGTCATACATTATGCATAATACCTAATATTCAAAACTTCAAGGCAAATGGCTTAAGTTAGACCAAGCACAAGAATTAGCTTTGGAGTTTCATGGATTGTCTATAGATGTGAATGTCTTGCACCGGAGTGAAAGGTATTTGTTGCAGTGGTGTGTAGATTATATATAGACATAGATCATTAGTATGAGAAAAAGTAAGATTATCAGCAGTCTTTGGTTTGTTCAAAGACTTTTAAAGAATGTTAGAAATCTTGGGTTTCATATTTAGAAAAAACTGTCCAGTTACTTAACAGGGTTTCCTCAGTCTAGAAAAAAATTAAATAAAAATTTTAAAATACATGTTGTGCTTTAACAGACCATCAAAAATTATGGAAATGAGCAAAAAGATAATTGGTGTATGTCAGTAAAAATTACGATGGAATATGACAGTTTTGCAGCGATCAAGTTTTAGTTATGCAAATCTTTCAAACTGAGGATCTGTGAATGAACGTCTGTTAATGAAATATTTCTTGATCAAATAATAAGTGCTCTATTATGTATAATGCTTAATGGGAAGATTTAAAATAGATGGTAATGTCCTGTGTTAGGATATAAAAGATTGTTTTCACTGTAAACAGATTTGCAAGAAAAACAAAATAGGTTGTGTTCATGTGAAATTTTGTCCTATAAATCTCAATCATTTCCAAACATATTGTTGGAACCCTGCAAAAGGGAGGGTATGAGTATGTTCAGTTTAAATTAGGCTTGGTTTGAATCAGATGTTTTTAAAATACTGAGTCTTTCTTTGCAGTTATTTAAGAAGTTGGATCAGTGCAACCAGGAGTTAAAGAAGTATAGTCACGTGAACAAGAAGGCCTTGGATCAGTTTGTCAACTTTTCCGATCAAAAGGAAAAACTGATGAAGCGGAAGGAAGAGTTGGATAGGGCTCATAAGGTTAGACATAGAAGGGAAGATATATGACTAGTTTAAAAATCAGGGCAAACTGTTGCCTAAGTATTAACTGTTCATAGTTTTTATTTCCCACTGGAGTAGAATCAGAAGTGTGTTTGTAAATCATGCACATCAATGAAATATGAGGTATCAGTTTATCTTATTGTATTTTATGCTTTTTTTGAAACTGACAGGTACTACATTCTCCCAAATTGCATGTTTGGACTGGCATTTTGTAATTTTACCTTAAATGGTCCTTATTTGTATTGTAATTTTGTCTTTTACTTTCAGTCAATTTTGGATCTGATGAATGCACTTGATCACAGGAAGTATGAAGCCATCCAGTTGACGTTCAAACAGGTAAACCAATTAACTTTAGCTCAATCAAACTTTCTGATATAATTGGGCTTCTATATGGAAAATAATAGTTTTCATCAGGTCTAAATTAATTTGTTTTATCATTTTGGTTAAAGAGTTTAAAACATTATTACCTAAGTCCTAACTCGACCTGTTGGTGTCAGTGGTTTCTTTGCATATTTTTTAACTACCTGGCACAAAGTCTTTACTCCTACTGGCCATTTAAGGCATAAAATATCTATAGTTGGTGCAAAACATAATTGTTAATGCATGTCCATATTTGATAATTTAAAGATAATATGCTCAAGAAGACTTCACCTTTTAGAAATTCCGAAATGGAAATTATCCATTTCCAGAAGCCCAGACTTATTGTATGCTTCCTTGATTAGTAGGTAACCTTTGGATTTCTCAGTCGTATTTGTACTTGTGATATTGGTCATTTTCAGCAATATGTGATCAGGCCAGAATTATTGATTGATCTGGGCTGGCCTCAGTGTACATCAAACCTATCAACTTGGATTATGAGTTTGATGCCCCATCAACCGGGCTACTGTGGCTCCCTGGAGATTTTTTAGGAAGCTGAAGAAATGCAGAATGAGGTTTTCTGTTTAAGTAGCTCTGAAACTTCAGGGAGAAAATTTTGTCTGAAACTCGAGTGTATTTTTGCATCTGTTATTTTTGCCAAAATTGAATTGTGTTAATTTACACAGGCAGGATCAAGATTTACCTTTAATGGTCTTCAAACATTGTTTTTTTTTTCAGGTCTCAAAGTATTTCAGTGAGATCTTCAAGAAGCTTGCCCCACAGGGTCATGCAGTGTTAGTGATGAAGAAGGGGGATCAGGACCAGGGGGTAAGACAATATTGTGCAGAACATAGCATAATATGCTATAAGTGGGGTGAGGTAGAAAGAGATAAAGGTACCTCCATGGCAATATTTAAGTCCAAAAATAAAGCATATCTTGTTCCTTGTAATTTAATCAAGAAGACAAATAGAAATCACACACTGAAACAGAGATGCCCCAAGGGCATGCAATCACATGATTTGTGCAAATTTGTAAGAATTAGCACACCTGGAAAGTGGTGATGTATGAGAACTCCCACAAGTTCAGAGTTGCATATATAAAAATGTGCTCTACATGGCAGTATACATATTTTATTTCTATTACAATGAATTAAACAAATAAGTCTTAAAAGATAGTAAATGACAAATATAAAGAACAGTTTCAAACTTGTTGAAATTTGCTAAGCTAGCTGTGCATATGCCCCTTCAGACCGCAGACTGTGAAAAGGGGTTCTCAGCACAAAACAGTAGTCAGAAAGCTTAGGAATAGATTAAGCTTAGAAACAAGAAACACACTGATGCTTATACAACTAGAGGGAAATCGTTGGAAGATTTTGACTTTGATAGAGCCTTAACAGAGTGGAGCAGGAAGAAAGAGAGATGGATAATTAAGTGTTAGGTAAATATTGAACTATGTCTGGGTTTTTTATTTTCTAAACCCAACCCCCCCCTTATTTTGGTGACAAAAGGGAAAAGCCCCCCTTATAATAAAATTCTGTGAGCATCTCTGAATGAAGTCAAAAGTCTTGCCTAGCCAGAACAAGCAAACATCAAAATCACCATGAAAGTCACTCCTAATATATGTTTTTTAGAATGTAAAGTTTAATGATTCTTATATATTGCTTGAGCTGAGGAATTGGTAATTATTGCTTGGAATGTTTTTGTTATTTGCAGCTTGAATTGTTGGACGTTTGGACCCATCTCTCATAAAGGGATTGAAAGAGAAATTTCCTTTTATGAAAACTTATGAATTATGTATATATATATATATATGTATATGAAGACTACATTCATTCATTTTTGTAGAGGACTTAAGACTAACATAATTCCATCAGTTTCACAATTTCTACATATTCACATGTGGAATTCTTAATAATAGTGGCTTACACTTATGCTCTTGGGATCTCTGATTGTCTGCATGTCTTCAGCTTTATCTTGAGATCGATGTACTGTCAATGTATTTCATCAAGATCTGTAGGGAAGAGTATTTAAATAGGTTGACAAAATGCATACATTTCCAGTCATTGCTTGATTGAAGCTTAAAACAAATGAAGTCCGACAGCCACTGGTCTTTTTATTTATTTCTAGAAATTGAAAATGTTCAAGCTTCGTAATTAGTTCATATCATAGTATTGGCAATGAATGCATGAAAATTGCAGAAACGTCTTCTACGAATATCTATAGAATCAATGGCTACCAACTCTCTGAACTAAATATATTAAAATACAATGTAATTATCTTTGTTTTTATATGTTGCTGTAATTCAAAAGAAAAATGGGTTTTGCACAATAACTTCTGTTATTGAGTAGGTTCCTTAACCAAACATTGTAGATGGCTTGTGCTTAGAATAAGAAGGAAAGCTTTAGATTTTAGGGTATAAAGATTATGGTAGGTCTAGCAAGGAAAGAATGTTTTTTCCATAGTGGGTTTGTTGTAATGCCACAAATCTTGACCAAAGTTCCAGTTCATTGAGACCCTCGAGTCAGTATTTTCCAGAGTCTGCCATGCCCTAGCAGTGCCTATCTAGAAGATTATTAAATTTGGCAACAGGGGAATATATTGTATCATTAACAGTACCTTTGTTCATTGGCAGGATGATGAGGAAGGATCTCAGTCACAAGAAGTGCCTCTTGTAGAACAGTTCACAGGAGTTGGCATTAAGGTACATAGATTGTACTTTGTTTTGTTGGAAGAGAATGCATTGAGAAATTCAGAAGATTTTGGTTTGCATTATATATATATATATATATATATATATATATATATATATATAGAGTTACTGTCACAAGCAGATTCCAATTTTTTAATAGTTCACTTGTCCCATTGTGAGCTCTGAGAGCGATGATATAATGAATGTATTAAATTATGTTTATTTCATCTTTAAACTTAAGAAGTAAAGCAACAATTTATACAGAATGATGTTTATGAAGGGACAATAGAGACTAATTAGAAGGCACAAAAAGCACTCTAGTATCCCTAATTTTCGTGGAATTTATTGTTGCCCTAAACCACAAATTTGAAGACCTAATCAAAATTAGCCACTTATAATAAAGAAGCCCCCCCCCCTCAATTTTCTTGCTGCATTTCAGTCTCAGAGTTCAACAAAGCTATTTCATAAATCTGTGTCATTTCCATAATTTGTTATTAAATTAGCTTTACTGGTATTTCTTTTATTTGAACCATTTTCAAATAAAGAATTATAACACATTTTATATTGTTGCAACGCACATGTATATATATATGATATCCGGTAGCTGCAATTTCCACTCACTGCCTTAAATCGATATGTTGTGACATAATTTAGGATAGAGAGACATGAGAAAAAGCATAAGATGATCAGGCATTAATATTACTGAAAATGAAAGAAAGAATAATAAATGTTACTAAAAGAAAGAATAATAAATGTTACTAGCACATGAAAATTGGATTTAATACTTATTCAACACATTTCCTCATTTGAGTGAAACTTGTGGCAGAATTTAAATCCTTTTGAAAGCATGTCTCATTTTCTTCATGTATGCTTAATTGCAATGAACAGCATGACTGTAACTACTAGAACTTTGCTTGAAGTACAATTACGATGAAACACTAGGTATATACACGAATGACTGTAGAGTATTGAAGCTCACACTTAACTGATTTGTGGACAAAGTCACTGAGCTGACAAGTAATAATGACAGTTTGTAATTAAACAAGTCCAGTATTCTCAAAGTCACAGATAATTAGGTCAGATCTTTCTCACATTTTCACACAGGTCACAATTATCCATTCACCATGAATCACCTTGATTCATAAAATTTTAAGTAGAGTCTAGTGGTTGTAGTTTGTTCATACACGAGACAGGTTCAAACAGAGCACTGATTCTGATGTTTTTGAATTAGATTTTATCTGTGTTCTTCAATTGGCATAGAATACATCAACTATTGACATTAATTGCTAATTGCATTGAGCAAGGGGCACCTGGTCTTTGGTTCACATGTAAAATGATGACATTCTCCAAACTGACAGGGTTCTAAGTTGAATTTTACCACTCTTAAACCACTGTGTTAATGCCACAGTTGTCAGAAAGTAGTTCATGGGGAGCTTTTGGAATAAGTTTTATGGAAGAGATTATTCACACTTATTGTAATAACCAATTAACTTAATGTTATTGGCTACATCAGCTTCATTTGATGTTGAGTATAAGTGATTGATCTTGACAGGAGTTTGATTTGTGCTGATACAGGTGGTAGTAGTGTTTTGTCCATTGAAGTGATCACTGTGTTGTTGACATGATTTCATTCTTTTATATTCTGTGAGGTATTTGTAGACTTTAATCCACAAAATGAAATACATGCAAATATGCAAACTTTGACAGGTAAAACTGCAAATTTAAGTACAGTGGTACCCCTCTTATAAAGCCACTCCTGCAGCAGGAAAGTGGCCTTATAAACGGGGTGGCCTTTCTAGACAAGAATCAAACAGACGTGTAATAACTACATATAAAGTATGGAAGACAACTGATTTTATATATTAAATATTTTCATTTGAAAATCACAGGAATATTATCAGGTTATGGATGATGCAACTAATTTTTTTCAAATTATAAATAATCATCAGTCATGTTGCTAAACCACATTGTCAATAAAATCTTGGCACAACATCTGGTTGTAAAATCTGGGCACAACATCTGGTTGTACCTACTGCTATACATCAGTCGATTCTGTCTTGCCATTCATTGCAGCTGAATGTACCTTGATGATGTTTATTTGAATCTTTCTGACATCAAATTTCTCAGTAGTGGTCAGAGGACTCTCCCAATATTCATATAGTTGAATTGCCTTCATTTTTCATTTTAAACTGAACAACTTATTCTTCATAGTCATAGATGCTCAGTGTTTACAAAGGAAGTGAGCTTGTCATATAATGAACTTTTTTTTTCTGGTCTGGTACATGGTCAGATACACTTTATAATCTATGAGAGGGGAGCCAGAAAGGCTAACACACTATTTTACCATCTTGCCATCTGACACTGACTTGAGCTGAACAATACTGTGCTCCTCAGTGGTTAGCTTTTGTCATCTTGATAATAATCAATGGTAATAGGAGCCAGTTGTTCAGCATGTGTTATAGGGAGGACTTGCATAGTAGGTGACATAATCCAAATAAGTTAAGAGAATACTTGTGAGTAAACTATCTGTTTAATGTTTGAAAAGAAGCATCCCATATTTGGTCACTTGAATTCAATTAAAACCCAATTTATTTCACGCTTGCTCTCAGAAATACAGATTTTAACTGGAAAGATATGTCCTTGGCAGTTTATTTTATGTTTGAAGGCGCAGTTTTCATTCAGCTGAGCTCGAATGTACAAACCAAGTTCTGTAAAGTTCTTATTTGGTATTTCCAGGTTTCCTTCACAGGTAACAAAGCTGAGATGAGGGACATGCAGCAGTTGTCAGGAGGCCAGAAATCCCTGGTGGCCTTGACATTGATATTTGCCATTCAGAAGTGTGACCCTGCTCCATTTTACTTGTTTGATGAGATAGATCAGGCCTTGGATGCCCAACACAGGAAGGCTGTGGCAGGTTTGGGCATTATTGTGCTTAGTTCTTTATGTGATTCTCCTTCCTGAGGATCCAGCATTTATACTAAATTCACCAACATGAGAGTTAACAATGGAATTTTGTTTTCTTCCATTTAAAAAAAAAAAAAAAGATGGGGCTTATGTGATCATATCCATCCATATGTTGGTACACTGTGTTATTTACCTAATGTTGTACAACTTCTCTAGCACAGTTAAGATAGAGAGTCTTTTAACCTTTAAATGTGATAAAATGATGGTTTGTGCAGAATATTTGGAGAACTGTGATGCTGAAAGAATGGAAAAAGAATAAATGAGAAGGTGTGTGGACATGTTGCTTTTGCTGCATAGTTTGATTCCTTGGCAGTTACATCTGGCTTCAGATAGTGAGTCATGCTTCTAGACTCTTTAATTTTTCATTTTTATATGCACAAAATGTGACAGACATATGGATATTATGATGTCCATATGTCTGTTACCTTTTGTGTTCCACACCAAAACTTACGTTCTCCACCCTTTACAGTTACCCATCTTTGTGGGTGGCTTCACCTTAAGATTAAGTTTGTTGATATTGGGATCCAGAAGTAAAGGTCTCTGTGGCCAAAAGAAGAAAGGCGTTTTTTTTTTCAGCTCAATACAACCTCTGATCACATTAACATTAGGAAATAAGTTCCACTACCTTTTGAGTTCATCTCGCCTACAAAGACAAAAATTTCTTTCATGTTTGAATATCATATGGACAACAGAAGAAACTTACCCATTACCTCCCTGGCCACCGCTAGGTGCTATCCATAAAAACTGATTGTTTACCAGTGTAAGCTTTCACTGCAGTATGCATTCTGGCCAGTTCTTGAATGTGCTCATTTACCATTATCCTTAAGAGACCCTGAGTGGCCTAGTGGTCTTAAGCGCTCACCGTTCCGGATAACTGCCATCTCACCTCTGTCAGTGTGGGTTCGAGTCTCAGGCTCGGCTATCGTAGGTACATGAGAAAGCCTGCCAGTAGCTTCTCATGGGTTGGTGGTTCTTTTCGGGGTTTTTGCAGGTTCTTCCTCCATATGTTATACTGGCCACCATGTATAGCCTATTTTGTGCTGAAAATGGCTTTAAACCCTACAACAACAACAGCAACAACAACCATTATCCTTGAATGTACTGAAGTGCCAGCAGTCTTAATGTATCACATTGGCATTGTGCAGAACTCCTTTGAATGAATTCACAATAATCCCAAAATAGTGCTTAGTCCAAACAGTCACATTTTAATTCCAATAAATATTTTAAATGATTCCTCTCAAATTAAATCTTAACACAACCAGATAGTGTAGAATTGATTATTGTATTTTCTACATGTTGGAATCATTATTTTATATTTTGATTAAAAACATTGTGATTTTTTTTTCACAGATTGTGTTTGTCTTGTTGCGACTCTGTGGTCTTAAACTAGGCAGCAGAAAGAAGCAAAATCAACAAGTTTTGTAGAACTTGACAAATACTTTAATTCTCTGAGTTATGTTGTTGTTGTTGTTGTTGTTGTAGGGCTTAACGCCATTTTTCAGCACACGATAGGCTATACATGGCGGCCAGTATTAATGGTGGAGGAAGAACCCGGGAAAACTCCGGAAAGAACCACCGACCCACGAGAAGCTACTGGCAAGCTTTCTCACATACCTATATTGGCCGAATCCGAGACTCGAACCCACGCAGACAGAGGTGAGATGGCAGTGATCCGTAACGGACAGCGCTTTAGACCACTCTGCCACTCGGGGCCCCTGTCTGAGTTATAAAATGAAAGTATAAGATGAACTCAGAGAATTCTGAATTAAATCCAGATAATCCAGAAAGGTTCTGTCACAGATCTACAAGAATAGAGTGTTCTGAATGAATTCTGGGTCTTGAATGTGCTGAAGTATGAACAGTCTTGATGTATCACATTGGCATTGTGCTGAACTACTATGAATGAATTCACAATAATCCCAAAATAGTACTTAGTCTAAACAATCATATGAGCACTATGTAATTCCAATAAGTAATTTAAATAAAAGATTCCTCTCAAATTAAATCCAAACATGACATTAAATACTTTTGCATACTGAACATAAAATAAGACCAGTAATGAAAAATAGGAATTAGGAATAAATTATTTATTCCTCCTTATATAAATCTCCATGACTCTATTATGACTCCGTGTCACAATACCTCCCATGTGACTTGTGTCACAACACATCTACCTGACTTTATTGTCCAATGGAAAATTACTTTAGAAGGTAAACAGATTCATTGTCTTGAACCTTCCCGGGCTATAATCAAATGAACCTATTTATAGCTCATTATCTTAAAATAGAATCTATACTCATGGACAAATTTAGGCATGTAATATCTTGTTTATATATGATCATTATAATATACAGTCGTTGACAAAAATTAAACACACAGTATAGATGTACATGTCTCCTGTACACTGTTTTAAGTTTTCACTTTATTTATTAATGATTGTGATAATTGAACACTTGAGTTATTTTTGGTTGTTTTTGTTATGTCATTTAAACAAACTAGGATACGCATGATATGTGCCTCAGTTGCACTTAGTGTTCATCTTCTTAAGCATGCAGTATCAGCACAAAGTGTTCATCTTCAACATGCCATGTCTGCACTAAGTGTTCATCTTATATGTAGTGTCTGTACTATGTATTCAGCTTAAGCATGTAGTGTCTGCAATAAGTGTTCATCTTAAGCATGCAGTTTGTGCACTAAGTGTTCATCTTAAGCATGCAGTATCTGCACTATGTATTCATCTTCTCAAGTATGTAGAGTCTACTCTGAGTGTTCATCTTAAGCATGCAATGTCTGCACTATGTGTTTGTCTTAAACATACACAGTCTGTACTAAATGTTCAACTTCTTAAGCATGCAGTGTCCACAATAAGTGATCATCTTAAGCATGTGGAGTCTCCACTAAGTGTTCAGCTTCTTAAGCATGCAGTGTCTGCAGTAAGTGTTCAGCTTCTTAAGCATGCAGTATCTGCACTAAGTGTTCATCTTAAGCATGCAGTATCTGCACTAAGTGTTCATCTTCTTAAGCATGCAGTGTCTGCAATAAGTGTTCATCTTCTTAAGCATGCAGTATCTGCACTAAGTGGTTGGAAGGAATATGGTCCATAGTTCTATGCAAGAATTTTAAAAGTAAATAAAGCTGGGTGAAGTCGAAATCAGCTGAAAGTGAAATCTCAGCCCTCACCCTAAGAAATCAGTAGTAAGGATAGTGAGGGATGACATGAAAGTTCACACATACAAACACAATTAAGATCATGCATACCAGGTCCACAGCAACTGCTACATCGGGCAAGCTTGAATTAAAGGATCAGTGTGCTTGGACATGACCATGCTTTACTCAACCCTGACACTGTTAAAGTTGCAAATGCAGAGACTTACACAGAAATTGAGATCACAGTTGTTGGTCACTTGGAGAATTTCTATCCCTCTTTTCATTGGGTCTTTTCAATAAAGGCATGGAGCTGACAGATTATCCTTCCATTCTATGGCATCCCCATGGGTGTATGTTCCCCAGTGTGTCTGAGCATGACCGTGGGGTCTGTAAGTCAAGGCACAACGGGTTTAATGCTAACTTGATCTGTTATATCTTAGCATTACACTTCCGCTCTGGATGGTCAGCATCCAGTCCAGTCACCCAGCTTATAATGGAGCTATTTTCTTAACATTAATGTGATCAAGTAAGTATTCTTGGAAAAATGCCAAAGTTTGTATATGACTTACACGTTGGGTAAGAAAGAAGACTCTTGTTATGGGGTCTAAAGGTCAATGTTCAGGGCCACTGACTAAAAGAAGAAATATGTTCTGGGGTAATTTTGTTGACCAAACTTTGAGCCAACTATGCAATATAAATGCCTGCATATAGGGAAATTAAACACAGGGCATGTGTATAGTGTGCCATTCATGGTGCTCACGGTACTCATGCATCTGGAAAAATGTAGTTTTATGTCAGTACTAGTTACTTTTTGTACAGAACTCTCTTCTATTCTGAAATGAAGTCAGGAAATTTCCATGAACAAGGTTATCCCTGAGATACGGTTTTTTTTATTCTTTCTCTATTTTCCACCAAGCCGGATTAATCAAAATTAAAAATTGATTATAATAATTAAACATGAAGCACATTGCTAAAGATATTTTTAAAAAAGCATGTGGTCATCTTTTGACTAGCCAGGTGAAATCATGAGCTCCTTAGAGCCAACCATGTGCTAACTGAAATTGACTTGTATCAATATTTATAATTTTCAGACATGATACATGAGCTTTGTCAGGATGCTCAATTCATCACCACAACATTCCGACCGGAGCTTCTGGAACATGCAGATAAATTCTATGGTGTTAAATTCAGAAATAAGGTAAGATATTAAAATGTTCCTGATACTTGATTTTTAATGTAGGAGAAATACAGTCTTATTGATATACATAAATTTGGCTTTTGACTTTTCTTTCTTTTTCTTTTTTTGTTTGCTGCTTTGTTTGCTATCACCTGTGGAAAGTTGATATGGTATAGTAATGTTTGTTTCAATAATGATTCCAGTTCATCTGTAGAATATATACATTTAATCTTCATGCATATCGTGGGTAAATTAATTCATTGTTTTGTGAGTTAAAGAATTTGCCAATAAGAGTTGAGGCTACAGAATGTTTCCTTTTTTAGTTCACCAGGCCAGAAGCCAAATGAGCTTATGGCATGACCTGCATATGTCATTTGTCACACCTCATCCATCCATTTGTCAACACTTGCTTGTGAATTTTTTGAGGCTTTATTTCTGATCAGATTTCAATCAAACTTTAAATGTTTTATCATGGATGAGTTTGATTATGAGCAACATGCATGCATATTAATTAAGTGATCTAGCATTTGATAAGCTGAGCTTGTAAACACTCTTGAGGCCATATTTCTGGTCAGCTTTTGATGAGGTTTTGTATGTAAGCATATGGGTGAGTTCTTTTATGAGCAGCATCCATTCAGGTTAATGAGTGGTCTTGCAACTGATTGACTGAGCTTGTCAATGCTCTAAAGACCATGTTTCTTAACAGATTTTGATAATACTTGTTTTGTAAGCTTGTATCATGAAGATCTTAGATGAGTTCATTCGGATTTTGTATACTAGGCCATCTTAATAACACCTGAGGAATGTCAAAAGAGTTAGGTCTGTTATTATTTAAACCATGTATACACACACATAAATAAAGTCATAATGCGACCAGCATTCTCCCCTGGATTTCTCCTTGCCCCTTGGGGACATTGACTTGATTCATAACTAAGACACTGTTCTTAGCTAATTCCTCATAAAGTGTATACACTTACTTGGGATAACAAAAAGAAATTGGAAGATCATGTGGATGCCTTCAACAAGAAAGTTACTGATTAGACAAAGGAAAAAGCATGGTCATTGGTCCTGTGGTGTTTGTTTCTGTTGACATGATACCTTTGAAAATGTTGCCATTAAGAAGAACTGTTCTTTTAAATTTTAGGGTATAATCTATTACCAGTACTCGTACATTTCCTATTCTGTACTTGGTGTATACAGAGCTGTCAGCTTGGTTTAATGTTGTGAAAGACCATTTACTTAATAATATAACCATTTACTTGTGAAATTGTCCTGTGTGTACAACATTTATTGACCTTTATTTATGGTTGTAGGTAAGCCATATTGAATGTGTCAGTCAGGAAGAGGCACAGGACTTTGTGGAGGATGACACTACGCATGGGTAGAGCAGAAGGATTCCTATTGCAGAAGACACGAATGGATAACATTTAACCTGCTATGGTGGAGCATGGCTGTGTTCAGAGATAAGGCCTAATTTGGTTTGCAGAAGTTCCAGGCAGTGTAGCTTTAGCGAACAATACAAAAGAAATTTGTTCTGGAGAATGACAAAATTTTTAATATTGTGCTGTAAAGCAGCTGACTATCATGGATAGTATTGGTCTTCAAGTATGGTTATTCCTGTACTGTGGGAGACAAGAAGTACCTTCAGCAGAAGAAGTTTTCTGTATTTCATATGTATACAAAGCATTGACTTACCAATGTTTTGTGTGTGTCGGTGCATGGGAGAGAGGGGACGGAGAGATTTTTACCCACCACATTTCATGAATTGGAATACACTGACATAACCAGAAATCATTTCTTCATGTGAATCAAAGCACACAATTAACATGACTGTAATATCCTAGGATGCAAAATAAGTTTTAAAAAATTGGGTTCAGGAATTCGAGAAATTTTATACACAAGTTTCTCACAAGTAATTGCATTTCGCATCATTTTGCTGTTCATTTTATGCACTTTGAGTTTCTTCATTTTTTTCATGAAGGGGGCACTCACCAGTTATTGTGTACTTCTGTGAGAGTGATGTATGTAAGATGAAGTTGTTCACATTTGAAACATGCACAGTGGAGAGAATGTTGGCATACCTTTATGCTACTTTGATGTAATGTGGCTTACATTTCTTTGGATATTGTACTTGTGGAAATTGTACATGAGCTAAGCACACAGCTAACTAAAATGACTTCTCCCTTGTGCTCAAAAAATCAGCCTGGATTAGTCTAAAGTACACTATCTTTAGCAGCTATTAAAATAGGGAAATTGAATTTTGCCAGACTAGACAATACCAGCTTCTGAAAGAGCAATGAATGAATTACTAAATATAAATAATGTAAAAAAAAAATACTTATTGGCTCTTCTTTTTTTTTATATATAATTTACTTCTGAAATCCAGGAAGTGAAAATACCATGTGGAACTAGCAGATTTTTGAAAGGTGCAAATCTGGAGCATGGCCAAACTGTATACTCTACAACCCATATTACACCCATCAATCATAACCAAAGTAGAGGGAATTAAAAGTTGTCTAAATAATACCTAAGATATACAAGGTCTTCTTTAAATAGCCATTATAATCAGTGAGGAAACCTAGGGAAATTCTTTTTCTTTTAAATTCTAACCCTATGCAAAATACAAAACTGTAGAGCGCCACCAAAGACATAAATGGTGGGAATGGAGATCAATGTCGGTTTCTTCCTCTGAATTTGATAAGTAGTGCCAACAGAAAAACAGGTCTTCTGTTTTAGAATGTCGGTTTCAGTAATATTGTTGGAGGTATTTTTGTGAATCAATGCATACTTTTTTTTTTTAATTCTTTATTTTTTTTTTATCTAAGAATAAAATAGTCTAAAAGAATCACCTGAGTGGGGACCTGGGCAAAATCTTTGCATGCTTACACTACTTTAGAGATGATGCCAGGGCTGCAAGTGTGTGCAGATCATGCAAAATTTGTGTGATTTCACGCACTTGGAAAGCAGTGATGTGCAAGAACTTCCCCAAATTAGTTCATAAAACAGCACTCTGTGCAGAAAAGAATTTAGTTTATAAAACTGTGTACAAAATTCATTCATAAAACATACCACATTAATTCATTAAACAAAATATTGAGAAAACATACAAATTAGTTCATAAAACATTACTCTGTGAAGTATAAAATTTAGTTCACAAAACATACAAATTATGGATTAGTTCATAAGACAATAAACCAAATTAATTCATAAAACTATATGCAATATACATTTTTTTTATTAAACTGTTAACCCTTTTAGTGCTTGGAGCAAATTGTTAACATTGTTGTTAAACTAAATTTGATTGGCACTTTGGGCTCTGGAACGAGTATTCTGTCATAGTTTAACCTTGTATTCATCAAGGTAGTTTTACAAATGCCTGTTTAAATTAAAGTCCTCCTTGAAAACCCAAAATGTTGGATTCCAAACATTGTTCATGTTCAGATAACAATTCATAGAGCAAATACTATATGATAAGAGCAGTGATGACAGTGATTTTGAAGTTTGAAGTATATCAGATTATTTGAGCTGGGAAAGTGTTAGTGGATCTTGAGCAGCAAAATTATAGAACACTTTAAGGGTTAAGATAAATTGAATAAGTAAAAATCTAAAAGGAAATGAAAAATTTATAATACCTGTATTTTTTTAATCAAAATTTCTGATCAAGCATTGACGGATTTAAAACATCAGTGCAGTATTATGGAAGATATAAGAAAAATCTGGCATAGTAGTCAGCAAAGAAATGATTCAAGAAAGTGAAATTGTAGCAAAACTCTTGTAAGTGAAAAATCTTATTTCATGGCAGAGATATCCAAGAGATAATGCCTATTAGCTGTGGAAAGTCAAACATAACAACCATACAAAAACCAGCTTGCTACGATTGCAATGCATGTTCCTTTAGACAGTAGTCTCTAAAAGGGGATATTCAGCACAAACATTGTTAATACACAGATAGGAAACATTAAGCTCAGAAACAATCAACAGATTAATCCTTATAACACTAGAGGGGATATCATTTGAGGATTTTGATTTAAATAGAGCCTTAACAGATTGGAGCAGAAAGAAATAGAGATGGATATTTAAATGGTGGAGAAATATCAAACTAGAGCCGTTTCCAGCCTTTCCTTCTCTCCCCCCCACCCCCGTTACATTTTTCTACTTCCCCATGTTTTAATGACAATGATAAGATCCACTATTTCGATGAAAAACTGGAAGCATCTCAGCTACTTGCTTGCAATAAATAAATGATGAAATAATGAGTTTTAGCTCAACTAGTCATAGACCGTGAGATCACCAGATACTCTGTTAGCACAAGTTTGTTATCGCTGCTCCTCCTAAACATCTTGAAGGAATGCTGTGAAACTGGGCACACATGTTTATTCCAAGGTCTAGTTGAAAATTGTTTCACTGGGACATCCATTATGGCTGCTGCACTGGCCATGTTGAGAATCTTGTGATCAATACTCATCCTGAATGGATGGTCATATCAACATATTGTCTTCACTACAAGACTTCTTATATTATCCAGTTGGTCCTTGTAGAAAATGGTGCAGATTTGACATCCAATATGACTGCCATGACAGTCACCTATAAAATCTCGTTTTTGTTAATCCATTTGAATGGAAAGTCATAAGACAGACTTTTCTGAGAAGACTTCTTATGATGACTGGGGTTGGTCCTAAATGAAACTGGAGTCAATCTGACATGCAATTTGGCAACCATGGTGGTCATCTAGAAATCTCATTCTTGGCGCTCTTCTTGGATGTATGGTCATATTGACGTGGGATTTTCACCAGAAGACTTTGTATGCTGTCTAGTGTCTAGTCTTAAATGAAAATGATGTCAATCTGACAACAAATATGGCATCTATGATAGCCATCTTGAAATTCTTGTAATCGCTGTTGCAAAACAAAATTTGTATAACATGGGGTTTTCACCAGAAGACCTTTTATGGTGTCTGATTGGTCCTTAGTAAAAATGATGCCAGTCAGACTTTCAGTATGGTCACCATAGCAGCCATCTTGAAAATCTGGTTATCAGTCCTCCTGAATTGATGGGTTTATCAGCATGGGGTTTTCACAGAAAGGCTTCTTACATCTGGTTGGTCCTTTCTGAAAATGGTGCCAATCTGACATTCAGTTTGGCTGCCATTACAGTCATCTTGAAAATCCTAAATTGCAATTCATCCTGAATGGATAGGATTATCAACATGGGGTTTTCACAGGGAGGCTTCTTATGATATTTGGTTGGTCATGAATGAAAATGGTGACAATCTGACATCCAATTTGGCTGCCTTTGCGGTTGTTTTGACAAAATTTCTTGTTCTCCAAAATTTGTCAATAATTAGACTTTTTATACTTTATATCTAATATTTATTTTTATAATAGTAATGGGAATTTGTGTAACTATGAATTTGATATCATCATCTGATAATGATGATAAATGATGGTGGTGGTGATGATGATTATTATTATTATTTTTAATGTTGCTAATTAATAAAGCTAAGATTTACTTATCCAAATTCTAACAAGAAGACATTTCATCAAATTGAAAAAGTTCTAAAATTCGAAATTTATTAGGTTAAAAGTGTGCTAGATGAATACTGCATGGAGGTCAAAAGATATGTTTCAGAATAATTTATTAAGAGGTTTTGGTCTTGAGACTTTATTATTTTTCCCAAATTAATTTGAAAATTTTCCATTACAATTTTCAGTCTTTTAACAATTCAAAGAAACTATTTGTCTAACCATCTTTATATTAAGATAATAAAATTTTTTAAACAAATGCTTCAGGATTATGCCATATATGGTTGGCATTATAAAATAAAGTTTGGAACAAAGAATTTTTAAATTTAATTTTTAATATTATAACTAATTAGAGTAAATATTTCAAATTCAAGGAGAGATGAATGTGTGGGACTATTATGACTCAGATATTTAATTTTCAAAATAGTTTTATTTAATTTTATTTTCTTATTTTTAACAAATATTTTCCTGTATAAAATTTGGACTTTCCCATGTCTAAAAATAGTTCTTGATATGTAAATTATTTTGCAGATAATGAGAAGATAGTGGCAGTTACCATTTCTAAAATACATTGACCATGTCTTGTTTATGATTAGTAATGAAAAATTCATGTAGAGCTCATTTTTGAGAGAATTCTTGGAAATAAATTCTGAAAAATAATATTATTTATGGCAGCAAAGATCATCAGTTTTCTGAATATTTATAGCAAATAATTCACTACCAGTTACTGGCAGAGTTCAGAAACTCCGAGCAATGTTTTGGTATTTCAGCATTACATTGAGATATGGTTGTGGTAATTGCTGAATGACATGGACTGGTTTTTTTTCCTATTGCAGCATCTAATCAGGCTATATATAACTGACTAATGAAGGGTATTGTTTGACACTTCCAGGTTACTTTTAAGGCAGAACAATACAGCAACATTTTTCATTTGTAAAAGTTATCTAAGAGGCTAAAATATCACATGCTCATATATTTGTTCATTATACAGATGAAACATTTGTTGTAGAATATTGTTCATATCTCAGAAATACATTTCATTATCATGCATTAAATTTCATTATCATGCATATCATTTAATCATCAATCATTAACGTTTCATCATGCATTGCATTTCATCATCATCATGCACTATGTTTCATCATCACGCATTACATTTCATCATCATCATGCATTACATTTCATCATCTTGCATTACATTTCATTTTCGTGCATTACATTTCATTATTATGCATTACATTTCATGATCATGCTTGTTCAGTTCTTCCAAGAATACTGGTGCACATGATGTTACTGCGAAATGGCTTGCTCTTATGTTCAGTTTGTACAAAGTTTTATGAGACTTTTATGTCATCTAATTTGGTAGCTTTGGTTTCCTGATGTGTCTTTTCCTTTGATATATTTTGATTATGGAACTGAATCACATTTTGTATGCACACCAGCACTGGGAACTACTGATGCATGAATGACATAGGAGATGTTTGTGCAGACATAGGTGTCTGCATGAAATATAAACAGCCTGTATATAAACAAGACCTGATAGAATTGTGATAAATGTGTTTCATGTGAAAAAAATGCAGTTGTAAGGGGGAAAAAGTAGATCAGGTTACTTAGCTCTTCATTATCCTGATGGTGGGAACTTTTTTTAGGCCAAGCCAACTTCTGTATCAGAAGCCTTGATACTTTAAATTTTATATTTTCACCTTTCCAGTAAAAACCAGTTAATTGCTGCTGACTGTATTTTAATTAGCAATTATATTTTATAACATACATGCTATAACATTTATTGTACCCATATTTCACTGGTAAAATATCATGTATCAAACTTTTTGAAGACATTGTACTAGCATTTTTGTACCAATTCAAAACTTTGTCAAGCTTCAACATAATGATTTGGGCCAGTTTTTACAAAGGTGTCACAGTGTCAGATTTACACACTTATTGAAGACATTTTACTGTTTGATTGTCCATTGTATCTTGCTAGAATGTGGTTCATGCCATTGTACATTTTATCTTCCTTGAATATGGATTGTGTCATTGTTCATTGTATATTGTTAGAATGTGGTTTCATTGTTCATAGTTCACTATATCCTATATTTCCAGATGTTTGAAACATTTTATTTGCCTTGTTTATTGGCTTCAATAAAAATACAAGCCAGAATAGTCTTGAAGTTTCTGTTTTGTTTATCAATGCTGTCAGTGTCATAAGAACCAAAACATACAACTTTGTCATTGCACAGTATGTCCTTAAGTCTGGTCCAACTGCAAAAAAAAAAGACCCTGCTCTGTCAAGTGTAATGTACCAGCAGTTGAGAGTCTGTGTTCTTTGTTCAGCTGACTACTCCAAATGAACTGCATAGACCCAGATTTGCTGTTGCATAATGCAATGGCAGATCCAAATCTATACAGTTGTTGGAGCCAACTTATAAGTTTGTTGCGACAATACTGCCCATCTTACATCCAGTGTGAACTTTTGTTAAAAGGACTCAACATATGTGTTGAAAATGTGTTTACAAAGAATTTGCACAAGTATATTTACCCATTTTCAGTAGATTAAGCATGTATAACTGCTTCATCATAAGCATTTGAAGTTATATTACTGTAGTAAGAAAATGTCAACAAACCTAAGAACAAAAATAAAAACAATTTAAGATTATATGTATATATACACACACACACACACACACACACATACATACACAAATAGTTGAGAAGAACAGCAAAAAATATAAATGATCTGGAGCTAAAATTACTCAGATACTGATACATTAAAAACTGAAGTAGATAAAACTACTTTCATTAATTGGTAACACTGATTCAGATAAAACTGAAATAAACAAAAACAGGCATTCAAAACTGAAGTAGTTGAAACTTTTATTAAGTGGTAGTGGAAAAAGATGAAAACATTGAGACATTCAAATGTGAAGTAGTTACAGTGACTTTCATTAAGTGGTGGTATTGATTCGGTTTAAATTTAAATAAAAACTGACTTTCAAAACTGAAGTAGATAAAATGACTCGTGAATTGGTTGTACTGATTCATTTAAAATAAATGATAATATAACATTCTAAACTGAACTAAACATGAAAATGGGCATGAAAAGTATTTTCTTGGGTGTTAGAATGGATGCATTAAGACAGGAAATAGATAAAAACTAAAAGGATTTTTTATTATAAAATTAAACTAATGCCTATTATGGTTTTTAAATTGTTCATACTTGGGAGCACCTGGATAGTATTAAATTATTTGTTATATATTATAAATCGTTAAACAAATACCAGTACCCAAAATTTTGCGTTAAGTTTGAAATCTGAAAAATTGGGATTGTTAGATTTTTCTAAAACGGAAATATCATATACAAAATAGTTGACATTGATCAATTTAACTCGGCTGCTGTTACCTTTTGTTGAATACATGTTACATACAACTGAAAAGTTAGAAGAATTGGTATATTCTTGTATCACTGTAATCAAGAAATAAGGATTATACACAATTTCTATACAAGATTTGTTTTTATTGGCTTTTATATTGCTTTAGTAGCGAACAACCAATTTGTTGCACACTCATTTAATGTTTTTTTTCTTGCATGTTCCCCATAATATTAACAGCATAAAAGAAACATGTACCCACTGTTAGGATGATAGCACTGTTTCTGTATCTGGATTGAAATAAAAAGAACTGCTGAATTATTGTGTAAAATAAAATCTGGCAGCAATATAAAAATTTGTTGATAAATAAATGGCTAGTTACAATTGGAGGAGTTATAGTGAACTGTAGCATTTACATGAAGCAATCATTTGTTAAGGTTACATTATTCTAATGGAGAACAAATTGTACACAAGAAATATTTCAAGAGTATCAGGAAGATACTGCAGAATTCAAAGGGAACTAAATAAAGACTTTGATTACTTAAATGAAAGACAGAATAAGGCTTGGTGACTCAGAACTAGAATAACATGGATGATTCTTTTTCTCTATATCCGTCTCCTCACACAAACATGGTGTAAAACTTTAAAAACCATGACAACCAAAACACAATGATTTCTACCATTTGGCTGAAAACCAAGTAAATACAAGTTCACATTCTTTGTACTTTGGATGGATGCTAGTACATATCTTGCTTGCACCGTTTTGCAAAATCAGTAGACCAGAGGTCTTCTTTTAGCACAACAAATATCAAAGCATCTGGACGAGAGAAGGCAACATAAGGTTAGAGGCAGCATAAGGATGGTAAATATATAAGTCTTAAAGGCAACATATGATGAGAGGCAAGATATGGATGGTAAATACATAAGTCTTAAAGGCAACATATGATGAGAGGCAACCTATAGATGGTAAATACATAAGTATTTGGAAGCAGAAAAATATAGCTCGTTGAATTTAATACATCAATCATGTCATTATGTTACATACATGCCAAGCACTATTAAACTCAAGCAAACTTTCCAGATGTCAATGCCAAAGCTAACTAACAATGCATTAATTGTACTGGTCAGGGTCTTTGTGTCCTTAAAATGAAAGAAAATGGAGTTGCTAATCATGTGGTGGTAATTAATATGTGTAGAATACAATTGCTTTTTTTCAGTTACTAGTAAATGACTAAATAAGAACATGAAGTTTTCCGGGAGCAGATATTGGTGACCATGACTTATTAATGACAACGTTTCGCCTCCACCTGAAAATGGTCAAAAAGCCTAACCAACCAAGAATCAGATTTGACCTTGAAAAATTGAAAGATCCAAAAGTCGCAGAAGCCTTCCAAGCAATGATAGGTGGTAAATTTGCACCTTTGATAACCCTGGACAGCCAAGACACCGACCTAGAGTCCTTAACAACCACATTCAACACAACTGTGACTAGCACAGCTAGCAGGATCATTGGCAAATATCGTCGAACAAAGAAACCTTGGGTCACAACAGATGTCCTTGAACTATGCAACAAAAGAAGAGAACTGAGAAAGGGAAAAAGAAATCATGAAGGAGCTAGAAAATGCAGAGAGATAACATGATCAAGAAAAGCATGAAAAAGGCAAAGGAATCCTGGATAGAAAGACAATACTGCAAAATCGAAGACAGTCTGAGTAGAAATAACAGCAAAATGGCACATCAACTGGTGAAAGATCTCAAAACCCATAAACAAGGGAAAACGACCACCATCCAAGACAAATCAAAACAATACCTCACAGAAGATCAAGAGATCTTCAAGCAATGGACAGAATACTGCTCAGAATTGTACAATCATAACACCCAAGGAGATCCAGCAGTACTAAATTGGCCCCAGGCAGAAGAAATTGACGACAGCCCCATTCTTCGTGAAGAAGTAGAAATTGCAGTTAGGTCATTAAAGAAAGGAAAGTCAGCCGGCATTGACAACATACCAGCAGAGCTCATTCAAGCAGGAGAAGAAGAGATAGTCATAGTCCTAACAACAATCTGCAACAAGATATGGCAGACAGGAGAATGGCCCACCACATGGACTCAATCCTTGGTCATCGTGCTCCCCAAGAAAGGAAACCTACAGCTATGCCAAAACTACAGAACCTTCAGTTTGATCAGTCACCCGAGCAAAGTCATGCTGAAGATAATTCTCAACAGACTAAAGCCTCAAGCAGAGAAAATTATTGCCGAAGAGAAGCCAGGCTTCCGAGCATAAAGGAGCACCACAGAACAAATCTTCAATCTCAGACTCCTTTGCCAAAAATACTTTCAGCATCAGCAGAATCTATACCATGTCTTTATAAATTTCAAAAAGGCCTTTGATAGGGTATGGCATACAGCCTTATTGGCAACTATGAGGAAGTACAACATCAGCTCAAACCTGGTGCAGGTTGTTGAGCACCTCTATGACAAAGCCACCAGTGCTGTCTTCATCAATGGCAGCAGAGGAGATTTGTTTTGAACAACAGTTGGAGTTAGACAGGGAGGTATACTGTCACCTACACTCTTGAACATTTTCCTGGAAAGGATCATGGACGATGTTTTGCATGACCACAAGGGCACTGTCAGCATAGAATGAAGAATAATCACCTTCGCTTCGCAGATGATATTGATGGCTTAGCAGGAGATAAAAAAGAACTGGCTGACTTGGTTGAGAGCCTCGACGCAACCTCCACAGCATACGGTATGGAGATAGGGCCGAAAAAACCAAACTGATGACAAACAACACCAATGGCATCAGTGCAAAAATAAAGGTCAGTGGACACAAGCTGGAAAGAGTCACAAGCTTCAAGTACTTGGGATCAATTATCACAGATGAGGGCTCCAAACCAGAACTACTTTGCAGGATTGCCCAGACAACATCAGCAATAACAAGTCTGAGACCAGTGTAGAAAGATACCAACATCGCTTTTGGTTGGAAAAAAAGGCTGATGTGCTCGATTGTCATTTCCATCTTTCTGTATGCTTGTGAAACATGGACGCTCACATCAGATCTACAAAGGATTCAAACCTTCAAAATGAGATGCTACTGCAAGATCTTGGGCATCTCATACATTGACCATGTAACCAACGATGAAGTCCACAACAGGATCCAACGAGCCGTCGGATCCTATGAAGATCTCTTGACCATTGTAAAAAAAAGCGCAAACTGAAGTGGTACGGTCATGTCTCAAGATCATCTGGACTGGCAAAAACAATCTTGCGAGGCACAGTGCGAGGGTGCAGAAGAAGAGACAGACAGAAAAAGAGGTGGGAAGACAACATTAAAGAGTGGACAGGCATGGGATTTGGAAATACCCAAAGGGCAGTGAGAACAGGGAAAGATGGAGAGAATTGGTTGTAAAGTCAACTATGGTGCCCCAACGACCTCTTGGGTTAAGGGATTGATGATGAAGATGGCGAGTAAATGACTACATTATATTTTTATGATGTCAGATTTGGTGGTACCTATTTCTGCTAGAATAAACATGATTGGACAGGGAATCATGCATGCTAAGTTTGGAAACATAAATGATATAGATAATGCACAAAATACTTGTACTAAATCTGTATAGTCAGTAGTGTCTAGAGATAAGTTCAAAATGCAATTTGCTTCCAGATACTAACAGATCAATAGCCATTGTATCCATTGCAGATCATCATTTATTGTATGCATGTACTCTTCCTCCAGATTTCAGATTTAGTATATCACTTGACAAGGCAGCGAAATCGATAGAAGGCGAAAACCAAGACTAAACAACAGATCTCATGATCGATTACGCAGTCGGTTAATGATAAGTCCAGAAATAGTATAGCTTTCTTCTGCATGAATACTGAGATAATCACTTACATAACATTCAATGCAGCTATTAGTTCTCTTAAGATGGTTTCAAAAAATGTTGTGATACTATGCAACGGTGGAGAAAGAACATCTCGGTGATGGCTGTCAAACATGGAAAAGAGACATTTTACAGAAGCAACAAAGTATTTCACTGATAAACAACACAATAACACAGAAGGTAGTAATGTAGGTGTTAATAAATTTTATACTGATAGTCATTGAATCTGGCTTGATTTGAGAAGTACACACGATAACGGATTGTATGGTAGGGTATACAATTAGCCAACTTATAACAAAGTATCTCCTTTCAAGTCAATAAAAAATGTAAATACAAACAAAATGTATATTTATTTAATTTTTTATGCTCAGACCACCTTTCAAAACAATCATCTTATAGCAGTTATGTTTTAGGAATCAATAAACAGGTGCGAAATAATCTCGCAGCATGATAATTTGTAGAGCGGATAATTGCGGGAAAACGTTGGTTGCACAAAATCTGACAGGGATGGAATACAACAATTCCTTCGATTACATGCTTATTATGTGTCCAGCTTTTCTGTCAAACAAAATTTACAATAGAAAGTTGTTAATCAAAGATTAAAAGGCGATCGTGATAGGTGCTGCGGATAAACAAGATAAGTGATTATAGTTACTGGTTGAAATCTACCAAAGTACAAATACTTTTGTTTTGTAACTGGTGCTTGTGTGAATTTAGATGACGTAAATCAAAACGTAAATAACTCAACAAGGCTAGGGTTTTTTTTTGACAATTCATTCTGAAATATCGGTATGGGTGATTATGCAAATATACAGCTCTGTAATCAAAGATTTAGTGCATGGTTTATTTTCTTTATTTTTCTACAGCGAAAGAAAAAACAAACAACAATCAAACAAACAAGAAATAACGTCATTCATTATTTTATAAACGTTTATTTCGAAATCATTAAATGCTTATTGTCTCGGGCTAGATTTCAGTTGCATGATTTCAAATGAGGTCTAAAAAGATTTCTCTGTGTATTCTTGTCTGTTTCAAACCAAATTGCACGTAAAGCTTTGTACCGTTGTAATCATTTATCAGTTTCCTTGGTTAGGGAGATAGCTTGTTAAATGAACGTGTAGATTTAGTATAATGTACAAGTGTACTTCTAACACGCAATCCAGTACCACATTAAGAGTCGTTGTATTTAAGCAAATGACATAATATTGTCTTTGTATCATGGAACTCTCCGTTGCTTTTTACCTTGGGATCTGGGTCAACATAGAAATCATTGGTGGCTATAGAATTCTTAAACGGTTTCATAATAATTCCACCATGAATTCCTGAGTCTATCATCACAAGCCTGTCATAATCTGTCACAGATTCTAGTCTAAGCGTATATAAGAGATGTTCACAAATGTATATTTATTTCATGTCTTAGGTCAACCTCCAGATGTATATTTAAACTTTCATCATGAGCTAACCTTGATGCGCAGTAATAATGCACAGGGTGTAACTTACGATTTTGTTACATAAGTTCTTCAAAACTGTTGTTCACCAATAAATTACCGTTCATTACGTATTAGCCATGCAGATCTCAGATTTGATATTATATGTATTTCATAACTTTGAATTTATTTCAATTTCTTCATTTTAACCCTTCGTAGACAAAAATCTGTAATTTTTTCCAACCAGTTGTACAACTGCCGAATGCAGTCGGTATTATTGTAAAGGATAGGTCTATAAGATTTATGAACTGACTTTAGGAACAAAAAAAAAAATATGGAATGTTGATACGTTCATATTATTAATGATAGATCTAGTTGATGCATAGCGTTGTTAAACTTTTGTGGCAATTTGATTTTCATATTTTTTTATATTATCGAATTTAGTCGGACATTTATTTAACCAGTGACAGCATCTGTCCAAATTGTATTTTGGTCAATATACATGATTACTTGGTGTATTTGACACTGATTCTATGGCACTGAAAAACACAATCGGTTATCATCCTTTATTTATTATTAACCCATTCAGGCAAGTCAATACACGAGTTATCCGTGAAAGTCTGGTATTTATCTATGTGTAATGGCAAATATTCAGTCCTGTCAAACTATTACTGAATTGTATGCACGAAAAATCCATTTTTTCACACACACACACACACACACACACACACACACACACACACACATATAAACACGTGTGTATAAACATAAATGTATATTGGTTTCGTGGCCGAGTAGATACACAGATCACAAACCACAGTAAAATGAAGGTTGTCTCCGGTTTGACGCAGTAGAAGAGAATGAACGTCATCTAAATCTGTATATATGTTACTAATATTTTTATTAAATTTTGTGTCATTAAAACAGTATATTAGAACTATGTCGCCTTCATTTTTGATCCCGCATGTTTTATCATGCACTATTCCATAATTCTTGTGTTATTGGTATTTATATCAGAACTCGAGGTTTAATAAACATACATTGAAAGCATGCGCTGATTTGGAATTCATACAAAGTGGCAACGACCCTTCATTTGCATAGAATTATAATAGCTACTCTTCGAGGCGGGTATCCCTTAATACACCCACTGACAAATAATATTTAAACTAGCCTTTATCGACAGCGATAAGATGGACTTCTGTAATAATCAACAAATAATATCCCATCTTAAAGACAATTTAAAGTGTATGTGGCTTATAAAGGGGAAACTTATCAACCTAAGGGGGAATCACATATACAAGCTAGCGAAGCTAACTTAACCCAATATACATTACTAGTCCATCAATAATGGTATCACTTAAGCTTTACTATCACATTATTATTGGATAAACCATTAGGATCCGAAATTATTTTCGTCTGTCTTATAGTGTGGACTGAGGACTTTGTCACATGTACAAAATCTCTTTACAATGACTCCAACAGCACAGAAATTGAATTTAATAAAAGTACATGTAGATTTAAGACAATTCAGGGACATATATTTACGAAGTTGTTATCATAGCCCGAACGTTAGAAAGAATAAATTTGATATAACATGAAGACATTCGCCATTCTTGCAAGTCAACAAAAAAGTAAGCTGTTCAATGTTAAAGCTCTCGCTGTAACAATTTTGACTCCGCTGGAGGCCCTAGGATCAATGAATTTGACTCCACTGGAAGCCCCAGGATCAATGAATTTGACTCCACTGGAGGCCCTAGGATCAAAGAATTTGACTTCACTGGAGGTCACAGGATCAATGAAATGAAAGGTGAGGATAGCAATGCACGGTTTGATCACAGCAAAGCTCTCCTCAGAGGAATTATGATGAACAAGTAGTTTCCCATAACTTGCAATCCGCAGCAATCTCCATTGCTGTCCATTGCCACCAATATCATTGTATACTGGCCAAGAATTCAAACCAGCTAAAATGGTTATACAAAGGAGGAATCGAAGAAAGCAAACAGGCGGGCTCAGTTAATAAATAAATTTTGACAATTCTTTAATAAAGTTGAACTTACGCATTCAGAGTATATAGGATCTACAATCGAAGTGACTTACCATAATACTATAGTCGAAGCGACTTACCATTATACTATAGTCGAAGCGACTTACCATTATACTACAGTCGAAGCGACTTACCATTATACTACAGTCGAAGTGACTTACCATTATATTACAGTCGAAGCGACTTACCATTATACTACAGTGGAAGTGACTTACCTTACCGCTATACTACAGTGGAAACGACTTACCATTATACTACAGTGGAAGTGACTTACCATTATACTACAGTTTAAGTGACTTACCATTATATTACAGTGGAAGCGACTTACCGTTATACTACAGTGGAAGTGACTTACCATTATACTATACTGGAAGTGACTTACCACTATACTACAGCGGAAGCAACTTACCATTGTACTACATTGGAAGTGACTTACCATTATATTACAGAAGCATCTGAAATTCTACCCTGAACAATAAGAGCAATCGATTGGTGGCTTATGAACATAGAAATTGATTTTTTGCTCATGAAGTTATTTAATATATTTATTTCTGTTTCATATTCAAGTATTTCAGTAAAACAAACAAAATGATAAAAGTCTGCTTTGTAAATATAATGTACCATGTTTTTAATGACTGATTCACTAACACATTCAACCTAATGAAATGGCTGAAAATCAGAATTATTAATTGAATGGATCACTGATTTCTTGCTATTTTCAAAACAATTCAACCATTTAATTATGATCACCTTTCTCAAATGATTAATATGTAATTATACATATATTTATTTAAAGTTCGACATTATTTGTCAAGTGTCCGTACCTCACACACACACACACACACACGGGCACGCGCGCGCATGCGCGCGCAAAAAATATTTCTGAAAAATGCATTTTTACGATCAAATGGCGGAAGCAACGAAAGACACTAAGAAACGTATCTCACCAAAATAATAAAAATTCAAAATAAAATAACAATTTCAGTTTTAGTATTGATCTTACAAAATCAAAAACAAGTTTAATCAAATTTAGCATCCTCGGCTTTTTCCGTGAAAATACATATCACGTGTCGCAAAGGCAGTCATACTGAATTATATTCATGAATGTATCACGTGAAAGGAATCTACATATTTTATTTCTTTGGTTGAATATGTTTAATTGATTTGTTATTTAGTTACATACTTTCAATAAACGGATTGTAGGATGTGTATTACTTTGTTGCGCAATAATTTGTGCTGTTTGGTTATGAGTTTCTCCCCAAATTGTACAGATTAATTCGACATATGCATATCCGAGTTGTTTTTCCAGCGAGACAGAAAACTCCAATTAGTGGTTTCGTGTCTTCCTAGTATCTCGCTCTGCATAATATGTATATTCTGCCTTATAAATCTTTATTTCTAATCCTTGCCTGGAACAAAAATTGTCCGGATCATAACATTTTCCTACACGCTTAAATTAGAGAATATTTATGGTTTAAAAAAAACAAAAAAAAAAAAAAAAAAAAAACAATTACGTGCAAGTTTTCCATTCGTTTATCAGACTAGGACAGAGAATAGCAAGCTGGAGGATGAGTCTAGCCTGAACACTTCTGATTTAGTTATTTTGGATTTTTTATGTCTTGAATCATAAATAATAGTCTAATAGCTGAATCAGTTGGCTTGGGGGTCATTATTGATCTTACAGCAACTACAACAACAACAACAACTACTACTACTACTACTACTACTACTAAGACTACTACTTCTACTACTACTATGTAGTTCATGACAGATTCACGTTTTCAGTTGAGACTCTTTAGTATAAGGAGCAATATTTATAGAGATATTTGACTGCATTATGCTGTCAATATACTTATACACCATATTGTCTTCCATAATACACGTTCTTGGTTTATATTTACCTCTTTTATCCATTTATTTTCAATTTGAAATATCCGGTATTTTGGCCTGTGTATTAAGAGATTGCTTAAAATTGTTATGTTCTACGTGCAGCTATAAGGATAAACTCATACCGAAGTTTTCTTTAGAGCTAACGACTCCGATAATAACAAAACCAAAACTGCCCACCTTTCCCTGTTGCTCATACATTTTCTTGTTTTTTTTACTATCTTTTTCTTTATCGTGTAATGTTGGTTTACTTGAATCTAACATCATGTATTAGTCATCTTAAACAACAATAAATACATATGCAGTGTAATACTTAAATCATAATTTATGTATATCTCTATTAACATGGTATAATAACACGTGTTTGTGGAGCTATTATTCTCTCTTTTCTATAACCCCGCCTCTAGAGCAGGGTGTGGGGGTGGGGGTGGGGTTATATAAGACCGACCGTTTTTATGTCCATCACACAATCTTGTTAATGGAACTAGCTCCGCGTATTTTGACATACTAAAATGAAACTTGTCAATGACCATCACCTGAAGATGCGTATATCGACAAATAATTTTCCTCCTCATATTTCGATAGTAACTGCTTTTGTTTTTCAATTTGCAGCTCAATTCAGGGTATAGCAAAATCCTGATAAAGCAATTAATCAAAAAGTATTCAGTGGGCCGCCATGAAACTTGGTAAATGTTATATTCATCATCATCAATTCGCACATCAAGAAATCCTTTTGTTCCACGAACAATTAAATAAATAAATAAATTAATAAATAATTCCGAATAACTTTTAACATAGGATTATCGAAGCTTTGAAAGCTAAATAAGTTAAATTTGTTTTTTTTTTACTAAAGTGTCAAGTCTTTCTTTAACATTACTCAAAAGTGTTTACTTTTTTATGCAAGTCGTTTAAGAAGAAAATACACGTGTTGAAACTTTTCCAATCTGAGAAAATAATCGTTTTATCAGTACCATCAAACTATTTTTGCCGCATATCATATTCTGGTAGAGTTCAGCTCTTTCTTAGCATGACATAATGTCGCTGGATTTTAACTGGATAAGACAAAGATCAGCAATTGGAACAAATGTTCAAACTTAGCAATCAAATTTTCTTTACCGATTTTCAAATATAATGGAAGATAAAAATTTTGAGGATAAACAAAGTTATTTTTACCAGTAATATTCCATTTTTAAATTACAGACTTATTTCGCTACTATGTTTCCTAAAGCATTTTTGTAGGTATCTTACTGATTGAAACCTAATTAGTTATCTTCAGTCTGGTTTCACTCAAAAGATTCGGCTCCTTTGCAAATGTGATATCAGCAAAGCCTTCGACAAAGTCTGGCACAACGGTTTAATTTATAAACAAAGAAATACAGGAATTGGTGATGGACTTTTGAAACGGTTTAAAAATTATCTCTTCAACAGCACGCAAAAAGCTGTTATTGAAGGTTGTACTTTAGACCAACAACATATCAAGGCTATTGTGTCCCAGGGATCTATACTTAGACCACTGTTATTTTTAATAGCATTAATGCTCTTATCAGTGTTATTCAGTCCACTATAAGAATCTCTGCTGATGATACAGCGTTGTCAATATTTGTTGAGGACATAACCTTGACTACTTGTAGTTTGAAGAAAGACCAATTAAAATCAATTTGCAGGCTGATCAATAATTAGTTCACTTCAATTCAGACAAAATCAGATCAATGTCCATATGAAGGAAATCTCAAATGGAACATCGCCCACAACTTTTAAGGAATGATAACGGGTACAGAGAATGCCACTTATAATAAAAACCTGTGCCCTAACTCTGAAAGGAAACTTTACTATGGCATACACACATACAGGAAATGCGGGGCATCCAATCTATATCATATTCTTCAATTTTGGAGGAGACTTAATGAGAAAGTCATTCAACAATGCTTTAGAAACATATAATTATCAAAAAATTAAATATACCATAGGATGGCTCCTGGATATATGCGAGGTTTGGTTCCGCCAAATATTCACCAGCTACGTAACTGCCAACTTTGTGATAGATGTCGTGATAGAACAAACTTCCAAACGCTCTTGACCAGGATAAATCCTTGCCAAAGTTAATTTTTCCAAAGTATGTTGCCGAATGGAGCATTCTCCCTTTAGAAAGTTGTAATACTCTAAGTGTTATACTAAATCAAACTTAAATAGGAATCTAGGTAAGGTCTAGATTTATTACTATCAATGTGAAAGTTATCACAAATTATGAACACAAAACTGCGACTAGCTTGTCGTTTATTAAACGAAGATCTTTTGGAAAACCATTTGTCATTTATCAATAGATATTCATGCGGTGAACCTGAAACCGCAAAGTATTTTCTCATAGATTGTACAGAAATATGTTACCATCAGACGCCAAATAATAGGAGTTTTGACTCACAGATATAACTTCGATATTAAGAGGTAACCGCACACAGTCTCTTGAAATTAATGAGGAGATTTTCAAGGCGGTCAAAAAGTACAAAATTGCAACTAAGAGAGTTGTTTAGGCGGCGCTTTACAGCTTCGTATTTTGCATTTAGGATTATAAAAAAGAGAATTTCCACGGGTTTCCTCACTGGTTATATTGGCTATTTAAAAGAGACATTGTTTATCTTATGTATTGTTCAAAGAACCTTTAATTTCCTTTATTTTGGTGTATGATTGATGGGTGTTGCATGGGTTATAAAGTATACAGCTTGGCCTAACTTCAGATGTGTACCTTTCAAAAAACCCCTTGCTCTACTTGGTCATTTTTGCTTCCTTTACCTCAGAGGTAAATTGTGATAAAAGTGCCCATAAGATTTTTTTTTTGGTTGATATTCTATATATTTAGTAATTCAGTCATTGCTTGTTGAGAAACTGGTATTGTCTATTATAGCAAAATTCCTTTCCCTATATTAATAACTGCTAAAGATAGTGCACTTTAGACTAATTCAAGCTCATTTTTTTTTCAGCACAAGGGAGCAGTCAAGTTAGCCGTGTGCTTAGATCATGCACAATCTCCACAAGTACAAATATCCAAATAATTTTAGCCACAGTACACGAAAGTAACACACACACACACACACACACACACACACACATATATATATATATATATATATATATATATATATATATATATATATATATATATATATATATATATATATATATAATTTCCATTGTACATGTTACAATTGTAAGAAATTCATCTTACACCAGTCCTTCTCTCAGAAGTTCATAATATCTGTGGAACGCCCTGTCATGTTTGCTAAGCCCCAGCTATAAAGTCATGTATAAGCTATAATCTATCTGTCTTGGGAATATTACCGCGGCCATGTGTTTGATGTCTAAATATTGCCGCGGGCTTGTGTTGAACTCTTACGCAAAGTTACATGACCGGCCAGAGACAGGAATCTTAAATCGGCCAAGGCGACAGATCGCACCATCTAAGCAAAGGCTCGTAGTTATCACACCTATGTATTAAAGCTTAGTCCAAAGATCAAAGGGAAGCCGCGGGGTGAGCGGGGCGTGTTCTCATCCGTCCCAACGTTGACAGACAGCGAGAGGGACATTGTCCGCTAAGTTTGATTGGAGCGGTTCACAGCGATATCCAATCAAAAACTGAGATAGAGGGCGTGATTACAGTTCGACGCAAATGATACCTTCCATCTTGTGAAAGAAAATTTAGCATTCGCCTGGACGGATTACTGAGCAATAGGGTTACTCCGAGACGAAGCCACTCGTAATTTGGCGGTAAAATTTAGAGGTAGATTTTAAGGAAAGACAATGCTTCGAAAAGGTCAGTAAGTTATTTGCTCGATTTTTGTAGTATGTATACTTAATTACTAGCATCGTTTAGTATGTAGAATAACCTTTGCAGTGTTTCATTTACATGCGTATTTAAGAAATGGGCTTGAGCCTACGTAGAGATTTATTAGATTATTAGCTTGTGGTAATTTTGTAATTCACTATTAGGTTACTTCGTAATAAACCAGTGCATTTAATAATGCCTTGTGTTAGAATTTACACATGCTTGAATTGTGAGTTTGGGAATGGTTTAAGTATGTAAGATTAGTTACTATGGACGTATGCATGTATCAGAGGATGGATATTTGAATATTTGCATACTTTGCATGAGTGTAAGGTAAAGAAATGCGTCTGATTATTGCGATATTGTTTAGAATTACGGGATTAGGAATATGTACTAATGTGACGGAATTTACTTATGTATGTATAAGAAGTAACTGATACCGTACTGTATTATGACGTTTGTTTTACCATACCAGAACGTATGGGTATCTCGATGCGAATGAATGCGCGACCGAAGAAATTTAATAGCCGTTTTCTGATGATAGGTTGTGTATAGTGTGAGATGAGAGGGCTAAGGAAAAGGCTGTACCGTCCTTGTGTTTTCACAGGAGCTTTTTAGGGGACAAAGAACTTCCGGTTCCATTGAGTCCCTAGTCTTCAAGAGTTGGAGACGGAATTGAGACTAGCCCAAAGAGAAGGTGGATGAGGAGGAAAAGGAGTCTGGAGGAGGAAGTGGAGGAGGAGGAGAAGGAGTATAGAGAAAGTCGAGGAGGAGGAGAAGGAATTTGGAGAAAGTCGGAGAGGAAGGGAAGAAGGAATTGGGAGAAATAGGACAGAGAGAAAGGATACAACAGATGAGTAGAAATACAAGGACAGGTGGAAATCAATCTCACACTTCTAATCAAGTGATGCAATAGGCTATTAAAGGGTCGACTGAAAGGAGTGTAACTGGAAATTTGAGTCATTTAATTATTGAATGTTATTAAATTGTTATTCATTTAATTTCATTTTTTTTTTGTATATTTAACCATCTAACCGTCGGCATTGCTGACTGGGGGCTCGGATCTTTACATCTATCTTTCACTAAATTTAACTTCCACCAAAATAGAGCCTGGGTGGGACTTCTATAATAGTTGAAATAAAATACTGAGAGCACCCGACCCAACCACAACAATCCTCTTACGCCCCCATAATCATTGCTTACATTTTCACACTCTAATGTATATTTAATTTATACTATTTATTGGCTTTTTCAGCGACTGTATGTTATGTATATATGTATTATGTAAATGACCTTAATCTAAAATCAAGTTAGTGGTCTACCCGATCAGTAGATTTATTCATTGAAATTATTATTCACTGGAATTACAAAGTGCTCAATAATATTCTTGGACTAAAACATTAATTTGGAAATATAGCGAATTTAGTCAAGGACATTTGGATTATATTATTGTGGTACATAAAAAGACTATTTACACATTGCCACATTCGAGGCCATTGGCACATCAGAGGCTATATGCACATCAACACATTTAATATTGAAATTTATTAGAACACCACTGGAATTCAATTGGAACTTCATACATTTGGACATGTGATAGAATGTTTAGGACTATTCGAGATTTAATTCACAATACTGTAAGTTCTTTTTTTACATTTCAACTTTGTATTCTAGGGAAATAAATTATTTGTTGAATTTTACAAAACTGGTTGGTTTTGGCTCTTTTCTGTTCCTTTGTTTATTTATTTTTCTTCTAGGAAGAAAGACAATCTTCACAAGTGACACTCTTGGTGGAAAACAAACCATCAAGTTTTAAATTTAGCATAAAGTTTCATATACTTTTAAACGCAAGCATAAGGTATGCAGTTGCTTTCAATCGCTGCTTTGCTTATGTTTCTGCACGATGTTGTTGGAAAATGCAATAGCGACAAACATTTTGTGAAAAACATGCTCTTTTTTAACTTCCATGTAAAGTGTTGCCTATTTTAACAGCAAACATACAGTATGTTATTTTTTAGATGCTGCATCTGTTATGTTTCTCTGCAGCGATATTGGAACACAGCAACAAGCATTGGTACGCTTCTGCAATATAAGAAATGCTCAGAGTGACTTTTTTATTCATAGAGCTGATTGTTACCAAGATTTGAACTTTGTCAAAAAGAAACTCACAAATTCTAAATTCGGCGAAGAGGGGTTTTGTGATGTCCAATAACACACGTTATTGCAATCCAAAACCCCCGTCTACATCCAACATCCATTCTTAACATCCAACACTTACTCTTATAACCTATGACCTATCCATATAAACAAAACAGATGAAGGAAAGGTGAGTATTGTGATGGCCTCCATGACGCATAATTACCAACACCAAAATCCAACACCAACTTTTACCATCCCAAATCATCCCTCACAAACCAAACCAATGACGGAAAGGAGCGTTATATGACGGCCTCTAACACACATAGTTACAATCCAACACCAGCCCTTATCAACCTGATGATGATGTTCGTCCATCGATGTCGATGGGGATCATTTATGTCATCGATTCACTTGGGGTGGGTCCGGAGATGGCTAATCAGTCCAATCCGGGCCCGGAAGAGTCTGTTGCAGTGGGGACATGGATGTGCAGGTTGCTGACTTGGAGATGCAGAAGTGTTGTTCCTGCATTTACGCAGAGCACGTTTTTCAGCTGCGTTCGCCAGACTTTTCTGCTCAAAGGCAGCCGCACCGGCATTGATTTGACTGCGCCAAGCTGATCGATCAGCAGCGACACTCTCCCAGCTGTCAGGGTCAATGCCAAAATTCTTCAGCGATGCCTTGAGGGTGTCCTTGTACCTCTTCTGTTGACCACCGTGAGATCTCTTGCCTTTCTGTAGCTCTCCATAGTACATCTTCTTGGGTAGGCGTTCTTCCGGCATGCGGACAACATGGCCAGCCCATCGGAGTTGTGCCTTGCACAGCATGGTGTGGATGCTTGTCATGCCGGCCTGGGTGAGCACCTCTGTGTTTGGTACTTTGTCTTGCCATCTGATCTTCAGCAGTTTTCTCATGGAGCTCAGGTGGAAGTGGTTCAATTTTTTAACATGGCGGCTATACACAGTCCAGGTCTCACAAGCATAGAGGAAGGTGGGGAGAACAACTGCTTAGTAGACTTTGAGTTTGGTGGCAAGCTTGATTCCTCTCCTATCCCATACATTTGACCGGAGTCTGCCAAATGCTACGCTGGCTTTGGCAATCCTGGTGTTGATCTCATCGTGTATGTGGACTGTTTGTGATAGGGTGCTACCGAGGTATGTGAATCTGTCCACATTTTTGAGCTTTTGGCCATTGACAGTGATGGATGGTTCCAGATAGTCTTTTCCAGGAGTTGGCTGATGCAGAACCTCGGTCTTGCTGGTGGAGATGGTGAGTCCGAAGTTGGTTCACGCTGTGGAAAAGAGGTCCATGCTCTGTTGCATGTCTGCCTCCGTGCTGGAGTTGAGGGCACAGTCATCTGCAAACAGGAAGTAACGAATGTTTTTAACTTGGACTTTGGTTTTAGCTTGAAGCCTCCTCAGGTTGAACAACTTCCCATCCAGACGGTATCGGAGACGGACTCCCACATCACTGTCCCTGAAAGAGTCCATAAGCATGGCGGAGAACATGAGGATGAAGAGAGTAGGGGCTAAGACACATCCTTGTTTCACACCATTCGTAACGTCAAAGGGTTCGGAATAATTACCCTGGTCCTGGACTCTGGCAAGCATGCCATCATGAAATTGCTTCACCATTTCAATGAAGACTTCCGGACATCCAAATCTGGCCATGATTTTCCAAAGGCCTTCCCGGCTTACCGTGTCGAATGCCTTAATCAGGTCAACGAAGGTGGTGTATAGCTGGACATTTTGTTCCTGACACTTTTCTTGCATCTGCTTGGCAGCAAAGATCATGTCGATGGTGCCTATCTTCTTTCTGAAGCCACACTGACTTTCTGGTAGTAGTCCATTATCAAGGTGCTCTGCGAGTCTGTTCAGCAGAAGCCTGGCGATGACCTTGCCTGCGATGCAGAGTAGAGAGATTCCTCTGTGGCTGTCCCAGGATTGGCGATTTCCTTTGCGTTTGTAAATGTGGATGATGGATGCATCTTTGAATTCCTGGGGTATGAGTTTCTGTTTCCACATCCCACAAACATCTCTGTTAGTCTTTCCGCTAGCTTGGGCCCACCAGACTTGAAGATCTCAGTTGGGATGGAGTCTGCTCCTGGAGCTTTCCCACTAGACAGGAGCTCAATGACCTTGTGAGTTTCCAGCACTGTTGGAGGGTCAGCCAATCTCTCGTTGATCTCCACCTGTGGTAGGCTGTTGATCGCTTCATCGTTGATGGAAGAGGGTCTGTTGAGGACACCGTCAAAGTGTTCCGCCCAGCGCTCCATTATCTTCTCCTTCTCGGTTATGAGAGTGCTGCCATCGGAGCTCAAGAGTGGGGCTGTGCCTGATGTTACTGGACCATAAACATCACGAAGAGCACTATGGAAATTGTTCATGTCATGTCTGTCGGCAAAAGACTGAATATCATCAGCCTTTCGGCTCAGCCATGTGTCCTGCATCTCGCGCAGTTTTTTCTGCACAGCTTGGCGGACTCTGCTGAAGGCATCTTTCTTTGCAGCGGACTTGGGGTCGATGCTGAACGCACGGTGGAGACGGTGCTTCTCCTCTAGCAGGGACTGTATTTCTTCACAGTTCTCGTCAAACCAGTCTTGGTTCTTTCGGGCAGTGATGCCAAGGGTTTCAGATGCAGCAGAGTACACCAGCTGTCTGAAGGCTGCCCAACATTGCTCTATGTCATTGGTATCAGAGTCTGTGGTTTCTAGCTGGCTTGTCAGAGCTTTAGACAGAGCTTGATCAGCGTTGAAGTCTTTCAGCCTGGAGACGTTGAGGCGTTTTGGGACTTTGATTCCCTGTGGGCGTCTGGTGGGTTGAATTCTAAGATTCATCTTGGATATCAGTAGCCTGTGGTCTGTCCAGCAGTCAGCACCACACATCGCTCTGGTCACATGGACATCCTGCCTGTCACTCCTACGGACTAAAATGTAGTCGATCAGATGCCAATGCTTAGACCGTGGGTGCATTTAAGTTGTTTTCTTACGGTTGGGCAGACGGAAGACGGTTTTTGTGATCAGGAGATCATATGTTGCGCACATCCTCAAGAGCAGATGTCCATTGCTGTTGCACTTGCCAATGCCATGTCTACCAATAACTCCCTCCCACGAGATATGGTCTGCGCCAACTCGGGCGTTAAAATCACCAAGATTGATCAGTTTATCTGACTTTAGTACTGAAGCGATCAGAGCTTCCAGATCCTGGTAGAACTTGTCTTTGACTTCCTCCGAGTTGGTCATGGTTGGTGCATAGACACTAATGAGTGTGGCTTGCTTTTTTCCAGGTAAGGGTAGCTTCAGCATCATTAGCCGGTCATTAATTCCCTTTGGTAAGCTGGAGAGCTTATTCACCAGACTCGTCTGGACAGCGAAACCAACTCCAGATTCACGGCGTTCATCGGTGCCACGTCCACTCCAGAAAAAGGTGTAGCCAGCTCCAACTTCAGTCAACTGGCCCTCGTCAGCCTAGCGAGTTTCACTCAGGGCTGCTATCTCTATCTTGTAGCGAGCAAGTTCTCTTGCAATCAAGGCAGTTCTTCTTTCTGGTCTGTCAGCCTCTGCACGATCCAATAAAGTGCGTATGTTCCACACATCAAGGGTGAGGGAAACCTTTCGGGTTATCTTTGTGTTTCGACCGCAAAAATGGGATTCCCTCCAGCCGCGGTAAGCTGGTCGGGGTAGTTGAAGCAGGCTTTTTTTAGGGCACCTTTTCTAGCCCCTTCCTCAGGCTACGGAGGTAAGCAGCGCTATCCTAAAGAGGTCTGCTTAGTCGCTCAGACGGCTGCCGAAATCCATTTCTGCTTCAGGTCAATGGAAGACGACCCTATGGCCTGAGCCGCCTGCGTGCAGGTCCGCTACTACGGCCGTCCGTCGGGTCCAGTCTTCGCATGCTATGGGTGACAGGCCCTAACTCACCGAGGGTTTGAGACCCTTCGGCTATTCTCAACCTGGTTTAGCCGGCCAGTCGAAGCCGTTGCCCGTGGTGTGGCCGCTGCGCATACTACAGCTTCTTGGAGCCACAGGTGAGAGCTGAGCGCCAAGTGGGGACCAAAGGTGGGCTAGCTACCCCCACAGGAGTACGACTGCTACCCCCACCAGAGGTACTACCCCTCCAAGAGCACCCCTTCCACCACTTATCAACCTACATCATCCTTTAATATCCAACATCAACCATATAAAAATGGAGAAGAGAAAGTGGAGTTATGTTGTGGTCACTAACATACTTCATTACCATCCCACACTTTCAAACTTACAAACAAATATAGGGGTTGGTGGTCAAGGAGTAGTATTTGATTTTTATTTCATATACAAATACAGACACAGACACACCCACATATAAACACACACAAACACAAAACATAAAACATTAAAGTCGCCAATAATGATTAGTATTGTTGTTTTTTTTTTTTTTTGTTAAACTAGGTGTCCAAGAAAGGAACCATTGGTTTATTCCTGAAAATGGCCCTTTTTAATGTTAGTACTTCCTTATCCGGGCTCCATATCGAGTGTTCCTCGTTCTCTATTGACACAGCTTCTATACTGTAATGACCATGGCTAGAGTCACAATGACTAGGATACTATTTTCAGTCTTTGCTTCTATTAAGTTTGTTTTTATAGATATGGTACATATGAATATGAATTATAATGTTCACTTACAAAGCAAAGCAATTATATTTATCTTTAATGTCTATGGACTGTCAAACTAGCAGCCAATCCTGGCAACCGATCTTAACATGTGTAACCTATTTTCGAGGTAGAGGTTATTTCGGTAAAACGTCATTGGAAGTCTGTCATAAAGTTTTTAGAGTGTACTGTTTAGCTTATCTGCTACACTTATTATGCTCTTATGCTATTACTATTTGTAATTTATGTAAAATACCTACAAAATCATGACAAGAAAAGCCCATGTACCTCCTTGTATCACGACGTCCGCCATTTTGGATTAGCATGAGAGTTTCGTACTAGAGATTCTATACTTTCGCATTTGCAATTATTCTCTCTAATGATAGTAGGGTACTGATAAGAAAGTAATTTGCATGTTTTAGTGATAACATCGTTGCAATACCATTGTATCGATGGATGCAATTCATGTTTTGATGTGACAATAGCGTTCGTCAGCATCAAGTGCACAACCAGCGTCTACATGAATCGATTCAATTATTCAAGACTTAAGTTATCATCATAAAGTTTAATTGTACATAAACTTGAGCTCATAAAATGTTCTTATTCGTTTCATAGACAAGCACTACAGTATTCAAATACTTATTGTTATGTAATTTATGTATTTATAATGTTGACATTGTATACCATGCAAAACTGTATTGTTTACAATGCAATACATGGCACACCATACAAGACACTGATTGGTTACATGGGTTGCCGTGCATTCAGCGATTGGTTGAATTGCTTCACGCGGTGTCTGGGGAAGGTTATAAATAAGGGAGCGCTGTCATTGTTGATCAGACAACTGACGAGTACAGTAGGCGCCAAAATTCAAAGTGACATAGAAAAGCAAAGTGTCGAGTTAATACATTTTGGCTCTTTAAAATTAGCACATTACAATATAAAATAAACAAAAATAGATTGTAACAGTTGTCTTCCACCACACTTGACAGCCTACCCCCTCCCCCAGTTTGTTATATTAGAATTACATGATCTGGTTGTACACAATAACTATAGCTCTTATTTATTTATTTATTTATTTATTTATTTATTTATTTATTTTTACAAATCATTAAACGTTGTCAAATTGTTCTCGATTTTACGTTGATGATATAACCACTCTTCCATCGCCCCAACCCCAAACTTTTGACCTTTTCTAACATAACACTCTCTGTTCCTATGTACAAATATATGTAGCACCCTTAAGGACCAAAAAGGGCCTTATAATACATAGGCCCCGATAGACAGTAACAAGTGTGGCTACGTATTTCCTGTTGTTGCTGCAGCTGCTGTTGTTGATTCTGCTGTGGTAGGTACTGTTGGTTATATTGATGATGTTCCTGCCGCAGCCGTTCATATTTTCGCTCTTTTCGCTCATCAATGAAATTCATTTGCGCCTCATGGATATGTCAGACGTTCATTAAACCATGCTTTACCCAGTGCTTCATAAATATTTCATAACGAATTGTTGATAGAATGACAGTGTTTTCAAAAGGTCTGTTCCTGATAATGGCGAAAGATTGAATTAAATAAATAATTATCATCACTTATCGTTATAATAGGATTTTATGTTCATAAACCTGAAAATTATTTACTTACAGATAATTCTTTATTGGATGCATAGGAACATAAGCGGATAGATATCAAGGTGATGCTTTATTGAGTAGAAATTTCATTCAGCATGCAATTTACTGATGGTAGCAGATGTAAACTGCTCTTTTAATATTTGAATCGTGGCAACCATTCAACAAACAAACAGAAACAACCAACCAACCAACCAACCAAAGCACCAATGATGACAATAACAATGACATACTATTCACGAGTAAAACAAGAGCTTATTGATGTCAGGAGTATTCACGCTATGACTTAATGAATCAATGTTATACTTGTTTACCTTCAGGATTGGTTAGATCCAAAACAACGTCTGGAGAAAAACCAAAATAAATTTATGATACATCAAACTTCCAAATTTAATGTCAGATTAAGTCTCATATTTCTATTCGATTTTGTTATGCTTATATATATTCTCATTAGATTGAACAAATTTCAATGTTACTATTGATATTTTCCATTTTTCAATATTTATATATGCAATTTGTTGTGTCTTGCTCTCAGTCCAATGATGCAAGCCAGTTACCTTACATCACTCGGCAGTGTAACGCTGAATGTGATTGCAATTATATATTTCTTTTGTCATTTGGAATGGACAGTTCAACCTTCCAAATTTGACTTGGGTAATTTTAGATTTCCATGACTAACTCAGTTCTTGACGAGGCTGTTTTGTTGGAAAAGTTGGGACAAATCTGGACATAGTTTTCTATGAATATAATTGTGTTTAGAACAGACGAAGGGCTATAATAATTGAACTTATTTTCTTTCTCACTTTGAAGACACTATTGACTATTGAGAGTTGCATGGATGAATGAATAAATGAATGGACATATTAATACTAGCTTAGAAATCATTTCTGGACAGAAGAACCAATGAGCAAAATTAAAATTTTTATTTTTTTATTTTTTTATTTTTTTTTTATGGCAAGACAGACAAACCAACCGGGTACCCTTCACAAACCATCCGGGTAGCCCTGGTTTACAGTTAAAACACTGCGCTTTGTTGATACAGTTGCTAGGGCTTAATCAACGTCATTTGGACGCTTTCGTGAGCTTAACAACGGTCAGTAAAGGAATGAAAGGGTGAGTGAAAGTAACAAAAACAAGAGACATGGCATTGTCCTCACTCGAAAGGGGATACCGACGTGTTTTGGAGGGTTGCACTGATAACTTGCCGGAAAAAGAGTGCCGGTCAGTTAGAGTCTTTATCAGCTCCACATTCACAGGTACAGTACGCAAGTTCAAAACCAACAGTTGTTGACTGCGCTACCTGTCAACCAAATTATGCAAGTTGTGTCCCTTGTGATGTCTGCTACCGAAATGTATACTGTAGATTTAAATTAATCTTTTTCATGAAGTTGCCACATTTTGCGTTAATGTGACAATCCCCAAACATACAGTTTAAACTTAAGCAATGTTTTGTAAGAAAATGTTTAAAAAATGACCCAAACATTTGTTCTTCCTTTGTGCAAAATATATATTAAGTGAGAGGTTTTGTACAGATTTATTTAATAGTTGTACATTTCTTCACGCACTTCTATAATAATGTGAGGTGTATATTGCAGTAAACAGAAAGTTCAGATAGCTGCCATTATACATCAGTTGAACTTTGAGCTAATAGGTGAAGAATACTGAGTGCAAAAACGAGGTAATTGATGATCTAAGACATTGTTTTGACTGGGCTATAAAACAATTTCCCAAATCACCTTTGAGTGGAGAAATGTCATGTCAGCATTTCTTCGGAGGTGACCCTTGAATAATCTATGGATGAATGCAAAATCAAGTAAAATAGGCAGGGAGAGGTTTGCATACATAAATTCGTAGTTTTAGTTTTTGAGTTTACTTGAGATCTGAGACTTTCTCAGTAATAGGACACAGTAGCTTTGCAGATTGTTTAAGACATTTTTTATACAAAGTACTCATTCTTTGGAGCCTAAAAAGAAGAATTTATGCAGAAAACATCACACTGTGAATAGTGATTAGAACCTGGGACACTACTTCGGAATCAGAAATTATTACATACATTGCTATAAGCTAATAAAACTTACAAAATGGAGACAGTTTTCCCACAAGAATTTTACTCTTGTGCATTAACTTGTTAAAAACTACATAAAAAGCAGCATTATTGCAGAAAAGTAACTTGAACAAACATTAAGAAATGGCTATAGAGCCTGTTTTAGAAAAGAAGTTTTTCATAACTCAATTTTTCCCTGTGTTTTTAGAGCCTTGTATATCTTGGTTTGGAATAGTTAGGATTTAATTAATTTTTACAAAGAAACTTGAAGCAAAACATATTAGTATTAGCTTATTCAATATATGAGTCAGTAAACTTAATTTTAAAGAGGCTAAGATGTTTTAACTATAGTACAAGTCACATAGGTCATGTATGAGCATTTACTCATTTTAAATTAAATATAAAATGTTCTTTTAAAATTTTACACTAATTTTCTTTAACCAAAGTCTCATAAATCCTGATTATTGAATGCTCTGAACCTTAACTCTCACCAAGAAACTTCCAGATGAAAATTATCTATCACTATGGACTTTTACAATGGTGGCCATGTGCTAAACTTGGGTCAAAATAAGAACACATCAGGTGGAATCGTCACAGTTGAGGGTAGTATGAATTTGTTTAAAAATATGCGTAGCTTTCATTGTGACATCACAGCATGCCACATCCAATCCGGATTGTACTGGATCACACCTTTAGGTTCATTTCGTCCAAAAATGTCAATGTACTTTAACATTGATTTTGCCATATGCACCTCTCAGGTCATCTAAGTAATGACCTTCCAAAGGAATATAGATGTATACGAATCCAAATGAAGTGAATACTTGCCACTTAAAGGTATGTAGAATCAAATTCTAAAAAATGACACCCATTACTGAAATAGTTGGTGTTTAATGCCTACATGACCCAAGTGACTTGTAATATAAGTGCTTCCATTGAATTAACATTTTTTATGAATGATAGAAGTGAAATAAACAAAACAGTGAAGAAATATTTTTAATATTAGCAGTTACATTTTCCTCCAAAAAGTTTTCAGTAATGGTTTTTATTGGCACTGTTTGATTTTTATGTCCCAGCAGTTATTTTTTAAGAAATAGTTCTTTTATAATCCATAGTTCTTTTGTTTGTAATAGTTTTATGGATATTACTGTTTGGGAAATTGCAGCTTAAGAAAAATGGTTTCATTAGAATCCAGTTGTGCTGGACCTAATATTCAAAATCATATGTCATAGAGTTGTTAGCTAATCTTTAATGCAACACTGACTTTAGTGATGTATATTCAAAGAAGAATTGTTAACCATAATATGCTTTCTATCATTAAATAGCCAATCAATAACAATGTTTTCACATGCAAAGAACCTAAATAAAACATTTTATATTACTGTTCAGTTTTGTAGTAGCATTTGCCCCATACTCTTGAAACACCTTTTATATTTATGCCTTTGCTGTCAGAATAAATCTTCACCAAATCACTTACCATACTGTGTACTATTCTGACCAACTTCTTGCATCCACTTCAGTTGAATTAGCTAAATTACCATTATTTCAGAAGAATTCTGTATCTGGTAAGAGTGGATGAACATCAAGTGTTTTAGCGAATTTATTCACTGGTCAGTATTATCTCTCTCGCCAGAATTTTATGGGACTACAGGGTTCTCAATAGACATGTACCCTCATGTTTTGTTACTTTGAATTTCAATTTGACCCATTTTGGAAGCATGAAAGTTCCAACTTGCATTTTTTTGTGCCCGTAAGTTGATCTGGGCCAGATAATAAATCTTAATTGCCCTTGACTGACCTCGGGGTAATTTTCTACTGAGTGTGCACTGTCCCTAACAAATTTACTGTATAAGCCAGTGATTAACATTTGCTAGACTAATATTTACACCATATCAACCAATTATTATAGCACTTATGTAAAGTCAATATGAACTGGGCAGAAAAAATAGACTACTGATATCACACATTGGTGTGCGTAATTGAAGTAAGGTTTCCAGTGAATTGTTTTAAGATAATCTTTGACTTTTAGGATAGTTACAGGAAGAGGGAATCAGTTTGGCAAAACTGTGGAAAATATGGCAGCTTGTGAAGCCAGTTGTCCAAAGTAAGTGGACAAACTTAAATTGTGTTTTATTGGTGCTTAATTTGCTACACTCGTTGAAATGCTTACGAAATTTTGGCGTTTTAATTAATGTTTTATTATGTAAAAATTTACCAGACAGTTTGCTTCATGGTTTATTTGATGCTTTGGAATTATTTCAGACTGAATAATGAGATGAAATAATTTTGTTTTTATATTTATATAGTTGTGAACTGTTAAATCACAATGGCTCCGTGAAGTTTATTGCCTTTTCTGTCTGAATCTCAGAAATGACCTGCCAGTCAGTCATAATTAGGAACAGAAACACTTATACACAAATCAGTCATGGCTATGTCTGTCTCACTGTCTATTTGTATGTTCATTACAAAATACTGTATAGTGTTTCTCTTTATTCAGCATGAGACAAGAAATCTTAAACATCACTTTGATTCATGAATAATGAGCTCATGACTCAAAAACAAATGACTCTTGAGATTTCAGTTTTGACTCTGGAGATGTTCATGTCAGTGGTCAAATGATTCTTCAGTTTAAGTCTATTGAAAACCCTGGACACTGTGTTGGATCAGAATTCAGGTTCTCTAATAATAAAGCACAAAGTCAGTTTCTAAAATAAAAATTCATATAAAGTTATGTAGTTAACTATACATTTGTTTTATTACAGACATGACTGTGGAAAGAAATTTCCTGATGAAGAACTCCATTCCTCGACTTAGGACCTTTTGTCAGGAGGCAGGGCTGGATTTTGAGGTAGTTAAGAGGTTACATTGTACTATGATTCATGTTATATAAAGCCCCAGAGGTCTCTGTAGGCTTTTGACACTTAGTGTGTATGACATTCATTCCTCTGAAATTTGGGGTTTCTGATAGAAAAATTAGGGATCCAGATGAAAAAATTGGAGTCCATTAGTTGGTATAAATTCATTACATTAAAGAAAAGCAATTAAACTTTATGAGTAAATCCTCTTTACTAAACTTATTATCACCTTTTCATTTAGTTATATTGAATACAGTATTTTGCTGTGTACAGTATAATCCTTTTATGAGAGCCATACATGCCACATAACTCAGCATAAGGATGTGTACAGTATATCTCCTTAATGACAACCTTGCTTGCCACATAACTCAGCATAAGGATGTGTACAGTATACCTCCTTAATGACAACCTTGCTTGCCACATAACTCAGCATAAGGATGTGTACAGTATATCTCCTTAATGACAACCTTGCTTGCCACATAACTCAGCATAAGGATGTGTACAGTATACCTCCTTAATGACAACCTTGCTTGTCACATAACTCAGCAAAAGGATGTGTACAGTATACCTCCTTAATGACAACCTTGCTTGTCACATAACTCAGCATAAGGATGTGTATAGTATATCTCCATAATTTCAACCATGATTGTCACATAACTCAGCATAAGGTTGTTTACAGTATACATGTACCTCCTTAATGCCAGTCTTGCTTGCAACATAATTCAACATGAGCTTGTGTACAGTATACCTCCTTATTGCCAACCTTGCTTGCCACATAGCTTATTATAAGGTTGTATACAGTATACCTCCTTAAGGACAATCTTGCTTGGCACATAACTCAGCATAAGGTTGTTTACAGTATACCTCTTTAATGTCAGCCTTGCTTGCGACATAATTCAACATGAGATTGTTTGCAGTATACATCCTTAGTGTCAGTCTTGCTTGCCACATAACTCATTATAAGGTCATATACAGTATATCTCCTTAATGTCAGCCTTGCTTACCACATAATTCATCATAAAGTTGTGTACAGTATACTGCCTTTATGACAGCCTTGCTTGCCACATAACTCAGCATAAGGTTGCCTCACATGTCTTGTTTTGCTCTTATGAATCATAGTATAATGGGGATTTAAATAAAAGTCAGGGGCTTACTGATTGTTACTGAAGTCTCATAGTATATTAGTATAACTTGAAATTTCCTTCTGTGAGTCCATCAGTCATTCCTTTCCAATATTTGTTTCTTTGGTGCAGGTTGATGTAGATGCATGAATGAAATTTTGACTTGCTGGATAGTCTTTAGATTTTCTTTTGAGAAAGAAAATACACTTCAGATATTTAAAGATCAATATCACAATGTACATTATTTCAAAAGAACACTCCTTATCTGGATGCCAGTGACATGATCTCTTCTAGGATAAGATATTGCAGGATCCATGTCTCATACACTGTATAGTGGGCAAAATCTTACATTATATTTGCCAGTCCTACCTTTATTTCTTTGTAATGAATATCTCCAGTATAGAAAAGTCTACCCTTTACTTGGTGTAAATTGGTGTGTGTATATGTGTGTGTGTGTGTGGATATGTATGTGTCTGAGGGTGGGGAGCTCCTAAATATTCATTTCTAGAATAGACCCTGACATTGTCAGGATTAAAGAAAACATTTTATTTTAAATTATTCAAATTTGAATTTGTGTCATTTTCTATTGGTTTTTATGAGTAGATAACTTCTTATCATTTGTATGATGTAATGTTCCTTTATGGGGTCTCACAAACTGACCTCCCTTGAAACCACAAAACATATTATGAGTCCCCAAAACCATGTTGAAAGCTAGCAGGTATGAAAGTCCCACCTACCTAACACTCCAGTTTAAGAACAATAAAACTGAATTTTTGGTAAATTTTTTTTTAATGTTGTTTTTTTCATTCAGTAGAAGAAACACCCTGTTTTGGCATATACTACATGGATCCTGATCTAATCAGTCATAGCAGTGTAAACCAATAATAAGAATACTTAGTCCTTGCTGTATTTTGAGTTCACTACACTCATGATACTAATATAAAGGTTGTAATACAATATAATATGAATATACTCTATTTATCTACAACATACTCAATCTGTCTAAAGAGGACAAGGCTGTATCAACCCTTGAAATAAGACTGCAAAATATCAGTGAGCAGACTTAACCTTATTTGAGATACCAGTAACATGGAAACCACTAATAGTATGGAAAATAAACAGATGTACCTTTGGAAGTTGACTTAAAAAACAGAATCAATTAGAGATTGCCATTGCTACAGTCACATAGAAAGACAAACAGATCTATTCAAACATCAGACCTAACTTGTTAAGAACCATAAATGTACTGGTCAGACAAGGCAGACCTCTGAGGGATAGAACCAGTCTGTTTGCTTTAGCAGCCATACTTGTTATCAATGGTTTGCTGTCATTTTGGTTAGTAAACCCATATCATATTTTTGCCATTGCACATGTACAAAAGACTTCTTGATGTCATCAATGAAGTCATATCATTTAAGGCAAAGAAATAATGTCCAAGGCATTCCAAATGTACTTCAAAGTCATATAACAACTCTTTATTTGTAGTGCTACAGAATGAAAACAGTACTGGTATTTTTCATCTTATGCTAAATAGAATCCTATGATAGGGCTTATTTTATATTAAATGTTTGAAACTTTTGTTAAATATTTTGCTGACCACATAGGATGGAAATTAATTCATTTGAAATGAGTCTTAGTGTAAGATCCTCTGTACGTATATGTGATTGGTTTCTGAATTGTAACATCTTGTTAGGTTCATAATTATCCACATAGCCACTTATCTCTGTAATGCACAGTTCACTGTTTAGTAACACCAAGAGTGGGCATACTTTTAGGCAGTGGACTTGAGGTGGGGTGTGCGTGATGAAGCACAGGATGATCATTCTACCGTGGAAACTGTTCTGAAGGAAGTTATCAAATGCCAGAAAATCTCGGTTGGCCCAAACTTTGTTGTGAGTATAAACATCATGGGAAAATAATTAAAAAATTTTGAAATGGTATCTTTTGTTTTGCCTACAAATCATATGCAAGACCAAGGTATCATTTCTTAAGATGTGAGAGGTCATAAAAATCATAACACATTAATATAAAGTATTTTTTTGAAAATGTCTGAGTAGATATTCCATATTATACTATACCCAAGACAATTCTGACATTTTTTCATCATTTTCCATTACTAAAAACTAGATTTAGTGGTATGTGTTGAGAAAGGTAGTTACAATGATGAATATTTAAATATCACCAACGGTGTTCCACAGGATTCTATTCTTATTCCAATTATATTTCACATATTTATTAATTACATCTTTTGTTTATAACAAGAAAACTGCACTCTGTTCTCATGAGGATGAAAATACTTTGACTTACATGAGAATCTTGAAATTCTTTGATCAACATTTGAAATTAAAAGTATATAGTTGATGAAATGGTTTTTAGTAACCAGATGATGGCTAATGCAGATAGATTCCGGGGCTTACCAATAGGAATCTGCTAGAATGCCTCCAGTAAGCAAAACAAGTACTGTAAAGGATTGGTCATTATCTAAAACTAGAGGGTAGAAAAGCCATATGCCTTGTATTTACCATGTCACATTTAAATGTTTGTCCCTTGGTATGGCATTCCTGCTTCTTATAATGATTTGAATACCATAGTCATATTCTAGTTTTCACCCTGTGTTACTGGGATATGGAACTCTGGCAGGCAAAGAGGGCCTCAAATCCTTTTGATCCATTATTTAAATGGCATCTTATTCAAGTTCAGTTATGTAGTTGTTTTAATCACCATCTAAGACAAAGGGCACTATTTGCCTTATATGGATATCTGGTCACTATTCTATAACTTCTCAGACTCTCATGACATATTGGCAGCAACTGGAAAATTAGCATGCAGTATTTATGACATCTATGTGCTGCCCAATGTCACACAAAGCACACTTTTCTGTTGATTGTTGATTATAGCAAATGTAAGGGAATTGTGCCTATTTTCTCTGCATATTTGCATCTGTGTAAACAACTATTTTGTACAGAACCTTTGCTAAATAAAGATGTATTAACAGGTATAGATTGCCGAATGATTTTAATGTAAATGGTATTTTGCTTTAAAGTCATGCAGACACAGTTCAAGTGTTTTAACTGATTTTCAAGAACTTGGAGATTTCCAGCCTCTGTTAATTGGATAACCAGTTTCCTTTCATGTCTTTTGTTATGTATTCATTAGATTTTGCATGTAAATAACACTTTCTGATATCAAATTGAGGATGATATAATAACAATAACTCTTGTAGGAAAGAAAAGAGAATGGTCCAATGCAATTTGTATGAGAAACAACATGCTGTTAAGGGCATATTATATAGCCAAGATGTAACATGTACCCTACTGCCCCCAGTCCATGGATAATAAAGTGTAATGTGGTTTGAGATCACATTTCTTTTACAAAATAAACCATGTGAATGGTAATGTTATGTATCTGTAATTTAACTGCTTGTGTGTTAGTTTTAAATTTTTTTATTTTATTTTTATTTCATTACATGTTATTGTAATGATAACTTTATTCACTGGATTTGACAGTTTTCCAGAAAATTCAGTTCAGTTCATTTTGACCTGATAAACAAGCATTATAGATACATTGTATCTTTTGCTGACCCTGACTCGGGACCAGTACAGCAGTTCAATGTAAACAACTTTTTTTTTTTTCCCAGAGTAAAATATCATTGGTTTTTAGCTAAGGCTATACTGTAGTATGTGACTTGAGACATGTGAAAAACATTCTCCAACGTTCAAGAAAGTGATAACGTGACCCTATCAGGTGATCTTTTTTGCATTGTAGTTAGGCTTAAAACACATTATTATTGTGATTTTATTCAGTCATAATTCATACCTTTTAGAGCTCAAAGGTGGCTTTGTTGTTGCCAGTTTGATTTAAAATTTTTTTATTTTTTTTCATTAATAATTTATTCACCCTGGAAAATACTGTGCTCATTAGAATTCTTGAACAAAGACATTTACTGAAAATTATTCGGAATTCTAAAGCTAGAATATTATTCTTGGTGATTCAACAAGGAACTGTTGACACGACAACACAAAACAGGTTGTCGAAGATGTCATCGCCTTCCATCTTGGAACTTCATCGGGATTTGAACTGTGATTCACTTAGAACTATTTAGTGATAGGACTTATATTTATTAATTCTAGGATTAATTTTGGATTAGATTCATAAACCATAAGTCCTTTTTCATATTTTTACCTTGTTTTCCTGGGAAATAAATTATTTTGTTAAAATTTACAAAGCTTGTTGGCTTCACTCTTTTCTTTGTTACTTTTGTATGAGCCTAGACATGTAACAAAGAAAATTGGGGCCTCGTCCTTGGGATATATGATTTTTGGCTAAAATATTTCAGAAAATTGTTTTTTGAAACTTAAATTCCCCTAGTTTTCAGAACTTTTTAAATCTCAAGTATTATTTCACATTTTATTTGAAATCTTTAGTGAACTCAACAGGCTTTTTTACAATGTCATCAAAAGTGGAGACCTTTCTTTCAAATCCTGCTCAGGAGCAGTTGGATTGTTTGAAAAAAGATGAATTGCTTGAACTTGCCAGGAAATATGATCTTTCTGAGGCAAAAACTTCTTTAATGAAGCAAGAAATAAAAAACATTTTGATCCAGTATTTGGTAGAAAAGAATGTTTTGGATAAAAGTGTTTTGGTTTCGATCAGTAAGTCTGTATCAGACTCTGATACAAAGATAAAGGAATTAAAATTAAAATACAAGATGGAATTAGAGTTAAGGAGGCTTAAACTTCAGAAAGAAGAAAAGCAAATGTTATTGGAGAAAGAGGAGAGTGAGAAACAAATGCAGTTACAATTTGAGAAAGAGGAGAGAGAGACAGGAAAGAGAGAAAGATAAACAAATGCAGTTACAGTTTGAGAAAGAGGAGAGAGAGAGAGACAGGAGAGAGAGAAAGATAAACAAATGCAATTGCAAAGAGAGAAGAATGAAAGGGAATTTCAAATTAGAATAAAAGAAATGGAGCTGGCAAGTGAAAGGCACATTCCCACTTCACATACAAATTCAAATTTTGATCTTACTAAGAATATTAGCTTAGTGCCCCCTTTCAGAGAAAAAGAAGACAAATATTTTCCTCATTTTGAAAAAGTTGCTGACAATTTGAAATGGCCAAGGGAGCATTGGACTCAATTATTACATTGTGTACTTATTGGTACAACTAGTGATATTTACCATTCACTGTCAGTTCAGCAAAGTGCTGACTATTATCTGGTTAAGGAATGCATCTTAAAGAGTTGAGTTAGTCCCTGAGGCTTATCGGCAAAAATTTAGGAACTATAAAAATGAGAAAAAGAGCAGTTATTCGATAGATGGTGCTTGGCCAAGAAAGTTGAACATGATTATGAAAGTCTCAAACAACTTGTATTACTTGAAGAGTTCAAGAACTGTGTCCATAGTGACATTAAGACTTATCTTGATGAGCATAAGATTGAAACCTTGGAAAATGCTGCTCGTGCTGCTGACGAGTACTTCTTAACTCATAAAGTTCCTTTTGTAGGCAAGTCTTCCACTCAGCAGTCTTCTGGTAAGAAGGTATTTCAGTCTAATACAAGCCCTTCTAAAACTCAATCAGGCACAACTTTTAAAAATCAAGCTTCTGATAGACTTGATTCAAAATCCTTGTCTCTTCCTACGTGTACCTATTGCAAGAAGAAAGGACACATTATTTCTGATTGCTTCATATTAAAATGTAAGCATCAAAATCAAGACAGACCTTTCCCAAATGCTCTTATTTCTAAGAGGTGAAGGTCATGGTCATGTATTGAAAGCAATAAATTTGTTGGGTCTAATAAACCCCAGTCTGATTTTATTATGGAGAATTATGAACCATTCATGTCGAAGGGCTCTATATCACTCTTGGCTGATTTGGCCAATCCTATCTCTATTAAAATTTTAAGGGACACAGAAGCTTCTCAGAGTTTTTTATTATCAGGTACTTTACCTTTTTCTGAGAAGTCTTCTTCAAATGAGAGTGTTCTCATTCAGGGAGTAGAGTGCAGTTTTGTTAATGTTCCTCTCCATTGTGTAAATTTGTCATCAGACTTAGTTTCAGGACCTGTGACGGTCAGAATAGTGTCTTTTTTACCTGTTCAGGGCATTCATTTATTACTAGGCAATGACCTAGCTTGAGACAAGGTTGTGGTTAATCCACTTGTAACTGACAAGCCTTGTTTGGATCAGAAAGCTGATCCAATTGAAAAAGAATTCCCTGATTTATACCCAGCTTGTGCAGTTACTAGAGCTATGGCAAAGAAAGCTCTTGAGAATGATTTTGATAAGGAAAATATTCCTTTAGCTGATCAGGCTTTTAATGAGGTCACTTTCACTCCTTGTTTGGATCAATCAAAAGATATTGATCACAGTGATCCTCTTTTAACTACTCATTCTCTTTTTTCTAATCAGGGTGACAAACGACAATCACTTGTCGTCGAACAGGAAAAAGATCCTGAGATCTCCTGTTTGTTTCAAAGGGCCATTAGTGAAACTGAAGCCACTGAAGTACCTGTCTGTTATTTCATTAAGAATGGAATTCTTATGAGAAAATGGAGATGTCCCGAGGTACCTGCTGGTGATGAGTGGTCAGTGAACTATCAAATTGTAGTTCCAAAATCTTGCAGACAGGAAATACTTAGTCTGGCCCATGAAACTCCTCTGGCTGGTCATTTAGGGATTAATAAGACTTATCACAAGATCTTGAATCACTTTTATTGGCCAAAAATCAAAAGTGATATTTGTAAATACTGCAGATCTTGTCATACTTGTCAAATGGTAGGAAAACCAATCAGAAGA